>BQNB010175442.1:0-13159 GCA_026074375.1 Tanacetum coccineum
ATTCACTCCTGTCCCCCAACACTTTATGCTTTGCTATGCCACTTAGCTACTTCCATTAGTTATCCAACATTTGCATTCTGTAAACTAAGAAGAATAAAAGTATGGCTATGCTTTAAACAATGCATGTTTGAGGGATTTTGAGAATGGACATCAAATTTTCAATTACTACTCGTATGAGTCAGATTACGAAAAAAGAGAGAATAATGGGTTATTTGATCAAAACTTTTTTCTTTTGTCATGTGTCAGTTTTTTGATTTCCCCTATAGATCCAATATACATAATTTGTCTAATGATACTATTTTGTTTTTTTAAGCCAAATATATTTACCATCGAAACAAGAACATGACCTAAAATACAACACACTACAAAAAAAAGTCTTCTAATGACACATAAAAAAAGTGTCAACAAAAGTAAAAAAAAAAGTGTCAATAAAAGTAAAAAAATGTCACCGAAAGTATAAAAAAGTGTCATTAAAAGATTTATTTGCTCCTCCCACACTTAAAAAGTGTAGGTAGAAGTCTAGTTGATAAAAGTTTATTTATAGTGACACTAAAATAGTGTGAGGAAATATTTTTTTGCCTTTGGTGACACATTTTATTTATAAAAAGTGTCATCAAATATCAAAATTTTAAGCTTTTGCTTACATTTTATAAAAAGTGTCACTAAAAGGTTGGATTTAGTGACACTTTTTTGTCATTAGAAACTCTATCACTAAACGTCTATTATCTTGTACAAGAATCCAGCCACAACCCAACAAGAAAATTGGGGATGGGGACCTAAACTAGATCGTGTTAGGCAAACTAAGAATGAAAACGAACTAAGACAGTCGTCGGTCAAAAGCTCTAACGACTCGAACCTAAACGAGCTTGAGCCCGAGTTTAAATCTAAGTTTGGGCTCATTTAATAATTGAGCTCGAGCCCAAGCTTTATTAATTAGGCTCGCGGGCATAAACGAGCCCTAAAAAGATTACAATTATATTTTGTCTCTACATATAACCATGTATAAACGAGCTTAAAAAATAAACAAGCTCGAGGTTAGTGTGATTAACGAGCCTTTGAGCGTTACTTCCTTCAACATGTTATATAAGTCACTCGAGCCCGAGGCAAGCTTGAGCTTGTATAAAATTTGACAAGCTGAGCTCGAGCTCAATGATGCTCGAAACGAGCTCGAACCCGAGCTCAAGCTTTTTATATATAGACGAGCCGAACTCGAGCTTTAGCAGGCTCGAACTCAGCTCAAACTCTACTCGTTTCCACTCTTAGAAAACCTGACTAAATATATTTCACCCAAGTAACCAATTATGACAACCTGGGACCACAATCTCAAATATTACATAGTTATCAAT
The DNA here is from genome assembly GCA_026074375.1 of Tanacetum coccineum. Lineage (NCBI taxonomy): Eukaryota > Viridiplantae > Streptophyta > Magnoliopsida > Asterales > Asteraceae > Tanacetum > Tanacetum coccineum. The sequence continues at coordinate 1,347 of BQNB010175442.1, forward strand.
ACTACACTATACCACAAATTACTTATAGAGTTAAGTACATAAATCGTCCTTGTGGTTGTCCCGAAATTTCAACTTTCGTCCTAAAAGTCCCAAAATTACACCAGTCGTCCTTGTAGTTGCCCATTTTGAGTTGACCGGTCCTTTGACCATAACTCCATTCGTTTTTTAGTTATCTTTTTCTCTCGTCAGGGGTATTTTCGGCAGATCACTATAATTGCCACCTCAAGGACTAACAGTGTTACCAGATAACTCCCACATATGATCTCTCGCCGAATCCCACTCCTTATAACTCCCTCGATACATCGCCCAATTCCCACTTCACCTAATCCAAAACTACTCCCAAGAACCCTAACCTCTTAAATCAATGGCCTTATGTTTTTGTGGGCTTCCGGCAGTCACCCGAACATCCTGGACTGATGCTAATCCAGGTCGCAGGTTCCTTGGATGCCCACAGATTAAAGGCCAACGTTGTATTTATTTTGGCTGGTTGGATCCTCCCATGTGTCAAAGAGCATTGATGATAATACCGGGTTTGTTAAGGGCGCGAAATAGGTTAGAAGCTGAGATGGTGGTGCTTGTGCAAGCAAACAGGAAGTTGAAGAAGTATTTGATTTTGAGTTGGGTGGCATTTGCTCTTTTCCTAGTTTTATCTTAGGTTTATCTGTCTTCTAGTGGTTCTGTGTTGGTGTACTTTGATGGAAGTTATAATATGATGATGTAGGTTTATGTCTATGATCTTAGATGATCTTGTTTGTTGTTGGTTATGTAAGAACCAATGGTTTTGGTACATTAGTAATGGAAATTTGTCTCTATTATATACATTGTTTGTATTGTTTAGCATTTGGTTTTGTTCAATGGTTTTGTAAGAACCCTTTTTGACTTTAGAAGTCAAACTCTGTAACAATAGCAACACAATGTACACTCTTAACAACAATTGACTTTAGAAGGTCTGTCTAAACATAAATTTAATACTTGTAACCAAACATAAAGTCAACCAAACAGAATACTTCTAACCAAACATATACAAACACAGAGTCAGCCAAACACAAAGTTATTGCATGACAACTAGAGTTATAATCCTAATTACATAAAAGTAAACAGAATTCATATCGTTCAAAGATCCACAAGTTTCTTGGTCTTTCTTTGTGATCCAGAAGTTGGACCTGCTATTCGTCCCTGAAAACCTTGCCTTGGTCCTTGTTTTGCTGTGCTTTGTGCTGCACTAGGTTGACTTGAGGCCTTCCTTGCATCAACAGCTTGACCATAGACCTTCCTTGTACCAGCTTGACTAGAACCACCACCTTGACCCCTGCAGCCTTTCCTGTTATGACCCACATTGCCACATTTACCACAACTGACTGACTTGCCCTTCTTAGAAAGCTTGCCTGATGAAGCACTTTGACTTGCAATCTCATCATTTGACTTCTTCCTCTTCTTTAGTGGCCTACCAATTAGGGGTTTGTACAAAGGTGGTATTATGACTGTTCTAGACTCAACTACTGGCCACATATCCCTTCCATTACATGGGTTGACCTTGAATGAGTATACATGTGCCCATGTTTAAAGTCTGTAAGCAGCATGAACCCATTGTTCAGGTATGCCAACTCCTATTGAATTCTTATACATGTTGTATATTGCAGCCATAACATGTTTACATGGTATTCTAACCAGCTCCCACTTCCTACAAGAACACACCTTTCTATCCATGTTAACAACATACTGATCCTTGTAAGGCCCAGTTACTTGATATAAAAAACCTCCATTCCATTGAACATTGTACTAAGTAGCCTTTTTTTTATAGCATCAAACATTTTTGTCACGGAAGGAGTAAGTGGTCCAACAGTCTTAGCTATCACTTTCTGAACTACTACAATCCTCTTCATCAAGTACTCTCTGATATATTCCAAACAAGTAATGATTGGTTGATCTCTGCCATCAACTAACTGCCTATCGAACACCTCATAGATGTTGTTTATTAGTAGATCACATTTGGCTCTGCCTGTTAAACAAATGGCATACTATATCAGCATATGATCGATTATTAATATGGTTTTGTCCATTGTGAGTTACTTAATTACCTGAAAAATAGGCTCTGCTCCATTGTTCTAATGGAATCTTTATCAACCAATCATAAGCATCAGAGTTGAATGACTTGAGCTCACCCATATTTTTCTTGAATTCACCTTCAGAAGTGGCTTTGGCTACATTCCAGAGCATCTCCTTATACACACCTCCTTTAAACTGTGACTTCATATTCTCATGAATATAACTAACATAGTACCTGTGTTCAGCACTTGGAAACACACTTGTAATGGCTTGTATAAGTCCTTGTGGACAGTTAAGGTTAAGGATGGGATTAAAACTGTACCTTTGCTAAGTTTACATAAAACACATAACAAATTATACAATAAAATGTGTACCTTTTGCCTATCAGAAATGAATGTGTAGTTGAAGTTAGCTTCTTTACCAAGATCCTCCCCAAGTAAGTTCAAAAACCAACACCAAGATGCCTTACTTTTTGATTCAACTATAACATATGCTACTGGATAAATCCCATTGTTTGCATCAACCCCAACTGCTGTTAGTATTTGACCAGGCCAAGGAACTGACATGAAGCATCCATCTAATCCCAAGATTTCTCTTCGACAAGCTCTTAAACCTTTTTTGAGAGCTCCCAAACACACATACACCCTTTTAAAAGTTCTTGTAAGAGACTCTGGATTTGGTTCTTATTGTATATCAATTCGGACAGTTGTGCCTGGATTTTGATTGATCAATTCTTGGGCATATTCTCTAAGCAGTAAATACTGCTCTTTGTAACTACCTGTCATAATATCATATGCAATTCTTTTTGCCTTAAAAGCTTTCATCTTTGAGACCCCCCACCTTAAATTGTTTCTGCATTTGATCTTGAACTGCCCTCACAGGAATATTAGGATTAGTAGCAAGTGATTTGATAACATGATCTATATGAAACCTAGATGTACAAGCTTTAATTGCTCTTGATTATATGCAAGTGTGATCTTCAATTAATGTTCTTACTTCACATCTGCATTCTTTAGTGTATGTAACAAGCATTGTCCAAGGGCATGAGTTTTTGTCTACTTTCTTTGGTGTATTAACCTTTTTACCATTCCCCTCCACTGTTTTATCTTTACCCAAAATATTCTGCTTGCCATTATTGTTGTTCTCTCTAATGACTGGACCACCTTTTATTTGAGAAAATACATTTTTGTCTGTATTATTATCAATAGCAACATAAGGGACCAATGCTAGAATTGTGCCTTGACATCTAACTCTCACCCTTTCATTAATATTTTTTACTAGTATTAGCTGTCTTCTAGTCTCAACTGAATGTTTCTTAACTTTTCCTTTCACAATTTCCTTACTAGCAAATTGCTGCCCTAAGTAGAAGTAATACTTATTGGGACCTTTATTTTTTTTGCTTTCCTATTCTTCTTAATTCCCTAAGTTGCATTCTCCTTTCAGAAGCAATTCCATCATCTAAGTCACTGCCAAATGAGTCATAATCAATGACATCTAGATCATCATCTTGAACATCAACACCACCTATACTTGTATCATGTTTAGGGTCTGCAGTGAATCTAAAATTATTCATATTCACATGAACTTCTTCAAAAGGATCTTCAGCACACTCTACTACAATTGGTGCTTCCACAGAACTAGAAGGCTGTTTTTTTTAACAAAATTTTCATTACTTCACCAATGCTTAATGACTTAGAGCTAACCTGTTCCTACTCTTTTGTCAAATTCCTATGACACATAGGTGTTAAAGTCTTATTCACATCAGGACTGCTATCAATTTCTATAGGACCTTTTCTTAAGTGATTATTAACTGTATTGAAACTCACTTCTTAGGTGTAACAAAGATACTACTTCCATGTTTAACATACACCAAAATGAACTTATAGTCCTTAACATACTTTGACATCTCTAACACATCAGCATCAACATTCAAACTGTGCATACCATAATCTAAGCCTAAACTTGGTATAAAAAATAGCAGTACATTAAGTCTTCTACACCATAACCAAGTTTAACCACCATATCTTTAAGGTCATGTAAACAAAACTCATCAATGTCAACAACATTAACTGATGATACCTGTCCACCAATATAAGACCTACTAGGTGTTGGTGTAAACCACCCGCCATGGTGGATTTCCAATGTCAGTGACTTAGGGGTACGACCTGCAATTATAACCACTTAATATTAACAACAATTGTACCATAATCACAATTATAAGTAACACGACGTTGGAATTCCAATGTTCTTACCATTTTGTGCAGCTTTATCAGTCTTTGATCAATCTTTAGGCTTATTCAAATCAACACTTAACTTCACCATGATCTGACAATGAAGAACAACCACAGGGATTACATGTGTGAGAGAATATGGAGGGACAAAGAATGAAACAAAAAAAGTAAAAGAGTTGAATTAAAAAGAAGTTAGGTGGATATTTAATGGAGAAGCACTTGATCTGCCGAAAATACCCTTGACGAGAGAAAAAGATAATGGAAAAACAGACGGAGTTATCGTCAAAGGGACGGTCAACTCAAAATGGACAACTACAAGGACGACTGGTGTGATTTTGGGACTTTTAGGATGAAAGTTTCCATTTCGGGACAACCACAAGGACGATTTATGTACTTAACTCTTACTTATAACTCTTGCAGAACCCTTTTTAACACATGTAGAACAGACAAATAAAACATTAAGTGCCTTCTTCACATACCTATTGTTATCACACTTGTACGTGCTGTAACCATATACTAATTTTAAATGAGACATTTTATAGGATCAAACATCCATTGTTGCAAATCTAACTCTTTTTTATTTTTTGGTCTTTTTACTATTTGCTCATAGCTTTCTAGTTGAATATCTCGAATAGTTTTATTTGTGCTTGTCTCTTTTCCTTAATACTCGAGCATTAACCTCTTTCTAAATGAAATATTCGGACGTTCAAATGACCGCTTACCAAAGACGTGTTGAAAAATTAGAAATGTTTACATCTTCATTGCGCGAAAACATTTCAACAATGAAGAACGCATTGATATTCTCACTATTTCACCAACTAAAATTATTCTCCCAAACACTCTAGATTACATGTAAACAAACTATGAGTGCATGATTCCACCACACTATCACAACAAAGAGAAAGTGATAAATCTAAGTTGATTCCTCTCTTGATGAGCTATTCACGAACCGAAAGTCTTCCTTTCAATGCCCTGAATACAAATATATTTACCTTCTTGGAAGCCAATCTACAAATCTCTTAAATGCCATTCTATGCTCTTAATATCTTCTCATCGATTATTTTTGTTAATGCTTTAACCGTGAAATTTTAAGTAGGTTATAAAAATCCCTGCTCAGCATTCCTCTAAGATTCCTACCCGAATTTCATTCGCACCGCCATTCCCTATTTACCCATATCCTTTTATCTACCACTATATCCTTCTTTCTCATATCTAAATAAAATAGATGATTAAACCTATCACACAACCTCTAATACATATCCATCTATCTACCCAAAATCCAACATTCTTCCCATCACATACCACATATTCAAAAGATGATGAAAAATATATACCTATTCCCTCCATCTCCTTATATATCTTAATAATATCACGCCATACTCCTCCTTTACCAGCCCCTCACTGCATCCCTAGTGACACCAAGCCCTACATCTACCCCTTGCATATTTTTTATAACCTTAGCCCATAAAGACCTTCCATTTGTTTTGACCCTCCACCACCATTTCCCTAGAAGTTCCTAATTTCCCCCCAAAATGATCCTATGTTTAACCTCTATTCCCCGCGTAAGTCTAGTAACGTTTTCCATTCAATCCATGCAAGTTTTTCACCCTCACCCACCCCACTCAAAAGAAGTTTTTTGAGATACACTCAAGTTGTTTTATCACACTAGAAGACACTTGAAACATCAAAAAGTAATACAATGGTAAGCTACCTAGAAACAATTTAATAAGTGTTAGACATTCCCCAAACTACATCATTTTTGCTCTTCAATCGGCATGTCACTTTTTAAACTTCTTTATCACGCAATTTAAAGCATCAATGCATCATATATAATCTCCAATTAGAAACCCTAAATATGCAAACGAAAATTCCCCTATATACCAATCACCATAAGAGGACAGAAAACCTAGTAGTTCTTTCCTAAAAATCCCTAAAATGACGACAAGATCAAACCGGTTTTCCCTTGATTTTTGATCGATTCTCCCTTCTTTTCTTGATTCAATTACCTAATAATGATTCTGTTTGTGCTGTTTTAATCGTTGATTATGTAGTATTTAACAGATCTTATTTCGTTGATTGTTTTACTAAAGTTAGGGTTTAGGTCTTTATAGTTAGGGTCTCGTTCTTATATCTATTTTGATCCGATCTGTCTATCACTAATCGTTGTTCATTCATTGATCTGATCTATCGATCCATAACATAATCTGGGATAGGCTTTCAATTTGGTATTTAGGATTTTTCAGCCGTTACTTTGTGTATTCCTTCTTATCCCTGATCTCATCGTTGTATCATGATTCCTTTTGTCTCAAATGCTTAATAACGTTCCTCTTAACACTTTCAATCTCTGATTCAAAGGGGTTAACGTGTTCTTTATTTAGTTGTTGATTCATTAGGGTTTTTTGATACTGATTTATTTTAGGGTTTTTTTAGTGTTGTCGGTTATTAGGGTTGTTGTTTATTTCTGTGATCTTTCTGGTGATTTCATTATAAATAAAGAGGTTGATTAGTGTAGGTTCTGTTTAACACTTCATATGCCGAACCACACGGATCGAATCAAGAAAATAAGAAAAGAGATAGAGAAGTGGTGGTGTAGAGAGAGAGAAGAGAGAGAGATGAGAGAAAAAGAAAGATTTAGAAAAAAAGATATTATGAGATTATGAGAATTAGATATTTTCTAATAAGAAAATATCTATTTGTACCCCTACATATTTAATGTGACGCGCGGGATATTTAACTAGGACTCGGGCTCGGGTTTTGCTTGGGATTAACCCGAAACATATACAATATTAGTTTAACTATCGAGCCCGATTCCCGATAATATTCTTTTACAACATTAACTAATTAATTGACCGAGACTTAAATACATAATGAACGAACTTCATGTTCGACTCAATATTTTGAGGCTAACAATCTCCCCCGAAGTGAGTTCAATGATGACACTCCTTCATGAGATAATGAGATTGCTTTTGTCGTTAAGCTCATGTGGTCTTGGTCTTTCTCTTTGTTCTTTGTTGTAAACTTGTTCCTTCATGCTTTGCGGTCTTTACTTTTGGCCTTTGTCATTGTCTTTTACGTCTGTGCCATCTTGCGATCTTATGACTTTGACCAACATGCTCATTCTATGCATCATCTTGAAAGCTTTATTTCAGAGTTTGCGAAAGTCTTTGTCTTTAAATCTTGAGCTTTCTAGATAGTATGTCTTCGTAGATTGAGCATTTGAATGGGATTGAGGTTGTCGTTACCACCGTTTGACCTGCAGGTTTACGTTAGTGATAAACGAGAAAATTGATTTGAAAATCAATCGACGTGTCACTCGTTAAAGTGTTTTTGTAACACATCGAGAGTGTCATATTTTTATCAAAATTCATCAACCGTCAATTCATTTACTGGACCATCTCGTGATCCAGTTGTCACAAGTTTGATTCATATAGAATCTCGCAAGTCACCTACCAAGAGCTTGTTTGATGCTGGCTCAAGCAGGATTTCCATCTTCATTGTGAATACATTAGTATCACTCGGATGTTCTGTTTTTTTTTTTTATTCTGCAAATATCACAATGAATTGCGTAGGACTCTTGATAACAGCTTGTGAACCTGATGATGTTCAACAAGTGTTTGAAATTGAATGTGTCTTAACGAGATTTTGATTGATCTCTTGGCTCTAGACTCGATTAGTGCATTTTGGTTTTAGTACTCGGAGGCTGGAGCATATTGCCACCTATTCAATATCAACAATCTCAGAGTGAGATGTCAATAGATAATGTGTGTATCTCCGTGACAAATGAGACAAGTTTCTGTTGAGAGAAACCCGAATGGCTGGGAAGGGTTGTGCATTGCAATCAACCCCCCCCCCCCGATGGTCATGATGTCATTTTCAATTACCAGCAATCTATTCTTGTGATTTGATTAGATTATGATGACCGGTTTCTGCCTTAAGTTGTGTGGAGGGCTTCTTTCTTTAGACCTTTTATCCATACATTTCTTTTTCATTCTTCAACGCCTTCAATGCTTACCAAGACGTCATTACTAACACCTTATTGTGATTGTTCCAGTGTTAGCTCAATCTTAGTCGGCATTATTCCCATATACATTCATCTCCAATCATACCTAAGGACTGCTATTTCTAACTTTGGATTATCCTTGGGTAGATCCTCCGGTTCTGGTTGGATCATAGGATTGATTCCTAACCTAACCACTTTATGACTTCAGAATCGTCGTGAAATTAAGATGTTGTTGGGTATAAGATCGAACCATAAAACCTTTTCTTACTGTTTAGCACATTGAGTCGATTAGATCATATTTTAATTACATTTTCTCCCCTTATTTTAAATAATAAACACTTAGTTTTTGAAATACCTTGTGATTAAAATATGTCTTGAAAATTCTGTGGGAGAAAATATTATTAGCATGAATGGTTTGGAACATTTTGATAATGTTTTGAATACATATGATGTATCCAAGAACATTAAAACTTTGTTTTTCGAAAAACTCCCCCTCAAAAATAGGACCAATTGAAAAATTGTTGTCTTTTTGAAAACATTATGAGGGATGGAGTGTTGAACACACAATTTTGAAAGATTATGAATTGTCATCGAGAAATTCTTGAAAAATTATGTTTAACTTTTTGAAAAACCAGATGTTAGAGGACTTCTCTTCTAACGGTAAGGGTAAGCGCACTGAAACGTACACTATCCTTTTTCTTGAGCTAAAAACATTGAATGTCTTGTAAGAACAGCTCAAGACCGAGAAACGTTAATTTTCTCATTGTGAGGATAAGTTATAAACCTTCCTTTATTTGAAGTCCGGGTTATGTACTGATATTTGCACATAAGCCATTTAGAAAATTAGAAATGACATGTTTTGAAACTATTTGCAACTCTCGCTCGAACTTCATTTACACACCCGTGTCAATGTTAATTAAAATTTCTAAGCACGTAAATGTTATCGATTCTAAGAGATATGTCAAGAAGAATCTTTTGGGAAATTTTCTGTTTTTCTAATTTTGTATTTATTTACCTGTTGTCCTTAACATTGCTATATGATGGTGGAATAGTAATTCCAACTCTTGTCGTGATGTAGCTGTCTTGACTGCTAGAGGAACAACTTTTGGAACCAGCTTTGAACTTGACGGTTCATTGCTGTGGTCGTGAATTCTGAGTTCTGAATGGTTATGAGCAGAAGTCATTTGATGAAGAACGAGGCTTGAACTGCGTTGTTCAAACGTCATTGCCATAAAGACCGAGGCTTGATCTGCTGCGATCAAACGTCTTTGCCATGAAGACCGAGGCTTGATCTGCTGCGATCAAACATCTTTGCTGAAGATTTCATCTTTTGTGAAACCATTATGGCACTGGTTTATTAGATATCAATAATTTCAGCAACCACACTCTGAGATTTTCCTGCTTTTCATTGTATAGCGCATCTGCATTTAGGTCAATTCTTTGTTGCTTTTGACCATTGAATGACGTACCTGCACTTAAACCAAGAGTTTGTTTGCATGCATGAATATGATGGATATCTACATTTGAACCATGTGTGGGTTCACTTTCAAACTTTCTCGTGCAAGAGTTGAATAACTTTCCTGTAGGAACCCACCTAAGACCAACAGTCTTGAGAATTCAACCCGTTAGTTGCCACTTAAGACAAGATCTAGGATTCATTGTTTTCTCAGGGACAATGGTAGTCTTTTTCTTTAAAAACCTATGTCCTGATGGCATCTGTCTTTCTGGTCTCTTAGATTCCCTTGTCTTTTCTATGGGCATATATCGCTTTGTTGTCTTATGGGATTTTGCATCCTTATTCTGTGCAGAGGCACGAGGATTTAACTTTGAGAGGTATTCTAAGACGCATTCATCATGATTTGCACTGAAAAGGTACTTTTTGCATGTAGGACATCGCAAATCATTGAACTTCAAGAAAGGCTTTTGTTTCCTATGTTCTCCTAAGTGAACATCTTTGTTTGAAACCCGACTACTCATTGATTCTTGCCAATTCCTAGGTTTTGGTTTGCAACCATTAGCAGTGTTAGGTAATCTAGCAGGATCAATCATACTAGGTTTTCCATTCACATCTTTGTCTTTCTAAAGTTGTGCACTTTTCTTAGCTTTCTCTAGGTAGTACATGTCATTTGAGCCTACACATTCTTTAGGTGACTGAAATGACACATGCTTTGGGTTATTCCTAGAGGGGCCAGGTGCAATCACATTGGTTTTTCGGACTGCTTGTTTTCTAATCTGAGGCAAATTCTGTTGAGTGACTTATTTAAACAAACCATCCGACACATTAGTTTTATTAACCGACTGTTTCGTTTGAAAACTTCTCATTTCAGGAGAATTTGAAAAAGGAGTCGGTTTTCCTAAAACTGATGGTTTTGGAATTCGTTGAGCATTTGGTTGTCGAACAACAGATGGTTTATTAAACTGAGTTTCCACAGACTTTCCCTTGCAGTTCTCGATGAGTTTCTTTAACTCACTTATTGCTATGTTCTTGTCTTGCATTTGAGCTTTCAAATCTTGTATTTCATGATATTGTTCACGTTCTTTTCGAAATACATTAGATCCGTTTTCTTTGCAAACTGAGTTGTTTTTCATTTGTTCTTTACATTGTTGTAAAGCAAGTTCAAGAGAAATCGAGTGTTTTTCAAGTTTAGAAAAACTTTTTAACAAATTATTATGAACTTCTTTGTTAACAGATTCAGTTTGTTTCGAAAGCTTTATTGCAAGACATTCACATTCTTTGACTTTATGAAGATACAAGCATTGTAATTCAGTATGAGCATTTAAATCAGACAGAGAATGCAAATATGAACATATAACATCTTTAGACACACACTCTTCGAGAAGTAGATCATATATGTTTGAAAAATCAGCCTTTTCAGATTCAAGCTCGTCAATCTCTTTTTCAAGGGATTCAACGTACTCAAAGTCTTCATGCATTTCCGTTTTTAGTTCATGAACAAAACAATAACTGTCATTTATAGTTTTGATTGAAAGAGGCATCAATAATGATTTTATCAAAACTTCCATATCATGAGCAGTTGGGTTACGAAAAGAACTCCTAGTATGATTAGACCAAGCTTGTTCACAAATCGTTTTAAAATGATTAAAGTTGTTTGTCATTTCGTTGTAAGCTTGTCTACTTTTACTAATGGATTTCGATACGGGTAGAAAGGCAACGTTTTTAGCAATGTTTGGCTTTGTCCTAACAAATGTTTTTCTCCACATTGTCTTCCTAACTTCTTTAGCGCGTTCCAACTGATCAAGATAGGTTTTGGATGGTGGTTTGAAAATTTCATAAAGACTGTTTTGATATGTGTAATCATATGGTTTCACTGTGTCTTTATTCAATTTTGATCTACTCTCATTTTCAAGAGTCACTGTCTCTTCCCTATTGGGGCAAAATCTGTTTGCATGATCAGAAGTATCATATGGGATCTCATACAAACATTGTTAAACCACGATCTAGCCATCTAGGATATAATAACACTGATTGAAACACGCAACGGAATAATAAAGATCACAATCAATGTTATGAACAA
>BQNB010175445.1:0-13158 GCA_026074375.1 Tanacetum coccineum
TTGGATGGATGATTAATTATCGCGTAGCCGTGAGCCGCGAATGAAAATGTAAATGTGTGTTTAGGTGTGGAGATATATGTGTGTTTATATAGATATAAAAGCGGTTGTGTGTTGTTTTAATGGACTAGATTGCCCTTTGGTTTATTAAATGCAATGTTTATCTATCTTTCTTCCAAAGAAAACTTTGTTTGGAATTGGAATACTAGTGTCTTAAGGAAACCAAAAGTCTTCTTTGTTAACATCACTATCTTGATATCTTGATGGGAGTTTACTATAAGGGGATAGCTTTATTACGTTTTTTTATAGCCAATTAGCTATAATCCCTCACTAAAAATACATAAAAAAATAATTTAGAGACTCGTAAACAGAACCCAGAGACCCGCAAACAGAATTCAGGGACCCACAATTATAGCATAAAATTGTAGCCAATTGGCTACATAAAATTGTAGCTAATATTTTCCCTTACTATTATTATGAGGAATGCTACATCCATATCAATTTTACAAAATAAAATCCATAATATGATATGTAATTATGTATAAGGACATCATCACGGTGTGGATTTTGTTTTGTAAAATTGGCGTGGATGTAGCATTCTTTTTTTATTATTGGGGTTTATGGTTGGTATCATTTACGGCTAATAGTTTTGTGGTTTTTATGTGATAGTTGATGCGGATAAGGGCAAATTTGCCAATATTCTGGACTTGGTGAGAAAGTTTCATAGTGAATGAGCGAAAAATGAAATATGATACTTTTAACTATGATACATGTCATTACGACATCAATATTTTTCAAGTTTCATTTAGTTTTTTTTAACCATGGTTTTTAACTTTTTGGCCAATTAATTTATGGTGTTTGAACTCATCGTCACATATATTCAAACCAGATAAAACTCTCTTTTTTTAAGAGGTTAGCGTGATCACTTTAAAATTATTTGCACATAACAGTAATTGAACTTGACATCTCACACATTTTAGAATGCGCGTTAGAATGGTCAACATCATTAATGTTAGTTCCGTGTCGTATCAGTTTTTTTATTTAATTACTATCAAACATATGCAACAAATATATTGAGTTTATCATCCAAATATACATCATTTAAACACAATAGTTAGGTTTCGTTTGTTTTTTTGTAAAAAGCATTTTTCTCCTTTTTTGTCTGCAAACCTTTGTAGGCGGGCAGAAGTTTTTGTTTTTTTTGTTTTTTTGTTTTTTTGCAGACATAAGTGCCAAGAAGCACTTCTCACCTCTTTAACATTTCAGACATAAACGTTCACTTATTCCCACTTCTTCAACACTCACCTCCCACCACCCCCTTTAATATTCGTTTTTTTTAGTTTTTTATGTTTTCGTACGTTTTTATATCGAAATGATTCCTTTTGTACGTTTTCATACGTTTTTTAACGTTTTTCTCCGTTTTGTACATTTTCATAAGTTTTCCTACATTTCGTACATTTTTATCCGTTTTTCTTTGTTTTTGTACGTTTTTGTTTGTTTTTCAACCTTTTTTTCCGTTTTGTATGTTTTTATATGTTTTCGTATGTTTTCGTGCGTTCTTCTACGTTTTCGTCTGTTTTTTTACGTTTTTGTCCGTTTATGCTCGTTTTCGTCTATACTCGTACGTTTTTATACGTTTTCGTCCGTTTTTGTCCGTTTTCGTCTGTTTTCGTTCGTTTTCCTACGTTTTCGTCCGTTTTCGTACTGTTTCTTACGTTTTCATACGCTTTCGTCTATTTCGTACGTTTTCTTACGATTCGTACATTTTTTGTCCGTTTTTTCTACATTTTCGTCCGCTTTTTACGTTTTCGTATGTTTTTTTACGTTTTCATCTGTTTTCAGTCGTTTTTATACGTTTTGGATGTTATTATACGTTTTCATCCTTATAAAAATAATAATGACACCAAAAACATATAAAAAAATGTATTGATAAACGTAAAAGTAATACATACACATACAGAATAAAATACTATATACACAACAAGGTTAATTTATAAAAAGTGAAAGAAATATGAAAACGTACAAAAACGTAAAGAAAATGTATAAAAACATACACGAACGTAGAAAAATGTAAAAATAGTATGAAAACGAGCAAAAACGTACAACAAGGTATTAAAATTACAAAAATGTATAAAAACGAATGAAAACAGATGAAAACGTACAAAAACAGAGAAAAACGTAAAAAAGAGACAAAACTGAGGAAAATGTAAAAAAAACTGACAAAACGTACGAAAACGTAAAAAACAGATGAAAATGTTAGAAAACGTACGAAAACGTAAAAAAACAGACAAAAACGTATGAATAGGCAAATGTAAAAAAACTATTAAAACGTACAAAAACACTAGTGAAAAAGATAAAGAAAATAAAATGAAAGAAGTATGTCAATAGCATAAAAAACGAACGGTCTTTAATGCAAATAAGACTTTAGATGTACCTCTTCTTCTGCAGACATGGTTTGTAGATGAAGAGGTAAAACCTCTGAAAAACAAACGAAACAGACTTGTGCATACATGACTTTTCGCAAAATATTAACAAGGACCATGCGTCATTGTTGTCGTTGTGTTATAAGCAAAACGCATTTGGGGTACAACACGTCCTCTAACCTTTTGTCACACTTAACTAGACGGGTACCCGCGCAATGCGGCGGCGAGTACCCGGTAACTAAATATTGTGGTGAGCAAACGTTGTTCATTTATATGTTTTTCTAACAACAACTTTACGAAATAATGACAAATTTTAATTAAAATAACTATAAACCATACCGATGCAACTATTTCACATCCGAATAACATGAAGTTCAAATTAAAGAGAGTAGCATAAGTAGCATATTTAAAGACATAAATTAAAGATAAACGTCAATACAAAATGAAATGTAATTGACATAAACACAAAAATGTCAACTATTAATATGCATCATTAGCTGCAATATTTTTATCCGCAAAATCTTTAGACATTGAAATAGAAGTGAAGGGATCATTGGTATCACCAAGAGTAGCTTGAGCATCTTCGTGTGGTATAACTATCGCATCATCGTTGAGCCTATCGAGAAACCTCTTAAATTCATAAACTTTTTGAATCTATAATAAAAACAAAAGACGTTAACATTGCTTTAATAATAATAATTTTAATTTAAACCAATGGTTCCATGTACCTCTTTCTTTAATTCTTTATATTTCCAATCATAATCAAGAGGCTGTGCGTAGAGTAAATAAATAAAATGAGTATATGTTATTATAATGTTATATTATATTCTCATTCAAATGTGAATTACCTTCTTACAATTGCGAGCCATAACTTGTTTAAGTGTTAAGCCATAATTCATCTTCTCCACAAAATCCCAAGTTGAGATTATTGTCTTAACATAAAAGATACACAAATAAATGTAAAGTTTGAGCGATCTTATTAAAAGGTAACATCTTTTTTGATAGGATAGTTTAGGTACTTGCTAGTAAGTACAACGACACTAACGAAGTAAAGGTCAAAAGATATACCAAATTTACCTCAACACTTGAAGCAATATCGTACATGATGTCTGCATCTTGAAGTTGAACATCCTTTAGATCATTTTTGTCAACGCTGTTCGGTTTCATCTAAATAACAAAGTGAAAAAGATAACTCATTACCAATATAATAATCAAATAAAATAATCAAGAACCTAATTGTTTACAAAAAACATATATCTACTTTAGCGATTGATGAAGATTTGACTTGTCAAATGATGTAAGCCATAGTGTTAGAGCTCATTGAAGTTATAAATTTTTAGATTAAAATTTTAAAGATGATTATCAATGTCAATCATGTATATACAAAATTCACACATAAACTTTTTTTATATAAAGTAGTAGAGATATATACTATTAAATGAGCGGTTTCAACATTAAATGTTTGTAACTATCTTGGCCTATTAAATGGGTGGTTTCAACATTAACTTAATTACTGATGAGGTGTTATTTTATACACAATTTTGAGGTCATTTAACCCCTTAAATCATGCAAATATCACCAGATTATGTGTTTAATCGTTTGTTTTTAGGTTTTTAGCACTTGGATGGCTTTTAGAGGAAATACACGTGACTTGGGCTCATTTGGAGAAGAAACGGACAAGATTACGGACATACACCAAATCTCATGATGACTTTTGCAAACAGTGGCTGAAAACGTGATGACATCAAATAACATCTATTTTATAGCATCGTTTATCCCACGATATTAACCCATTTTGTATAGTTATTGCAAAGAATTATTACTTAATCGTTTATATTTGAGAATTGCAGTAATTATGGAGTAATTGGTGAAGTTGTGCTAAAAGGCACGCATTTTGAAGCATAAACGAAGAGTTCAAGAAAGTCTACTGATCTGACAGCCAATACGCCTATACGACGTATCCAAGACATTGATGAATCAAAAGACTATTGCCTGACTTTGAAGAATACGCCGTATCCACATCAACGATACGCCGTATACAATACTTTGGTCAACAAAGAAGAACAAGATGGATTTACCTAATACGCTGTATCCATCAAGAAGATATGGCGTATCCGTGCCTACACTTCACACCCACGAAGACATAAAGACCAATACGCCGTATCCAGGAAACCCCTATACGCCGTATTCATAATATAGTAATAAAATATTCTGGAAGATATCAAACGTGGTCCTTACTCCAAGAAATCCCCAATACGCCGTATCCCACATGGATGGATACAACGTATCGACGCGATTCCAGACACTATAAATAGACGACCCTAAACTTAGTTTTAGGCATGCAAGTGAATCCCTAAACCACTAAGTCGACCAAGAGACGATCAGAAGAGCATAGAAGTTCAGAAAAGAGCCACAAAATCATAGGAAAACTCTTGTAATCTTCATGCAACCGAATACGCGTTCGATTAAGGTTTCTTTATTTTAATCGTTCATATATCAAACCGTGTGTATTTTTACAATGACTATCGGCTGATACCTTTAGGTATCAACCATGTTTATGAAGATCTAATATTTGGTTTGTTTATCTTGATTGCTTAATTTATCATTGGTTGTTGTTTATGTTTATCAATTTATATTCGTTTACGTGCTTAAGTATGCGACATATCATTCAACTGGGTCTAGTCCTACATATTTAATGCGCTGCAACTTCGGTGTTGTTTGGGCGTAGGCTAAGAGTCTGGGATAGCTCTCCATATTGCAATTTATATATCTAGAATCATAGGATCACAAATATTGACCTATCTTTTGCCTTTGATTGTGAGCTTAGTTGAGCCATAAGGTGACCTTGGTACCAACGAGTACGTTTTAATCAATTTGTAAAGACTCAGACAGTGAAATGTTGCATATTGAGATATTGGCAAAGTAAGTAATGTAATGTAATAAAGCGAAAAATTTCCCTGAAAAAGGTGAGTTGATATATAACTGATAGATTGTACATCATTTAACTTAATAGATGGATATTTACATTTATGAAAATTGTGGGTTGTTATATCTTATGAAGAAGTACCGCCTAAGTCTAGGAATGATATGCTCCTTCGAGATAAGACAATCATTGCACTAATAAACAAACCTACGTTTTATCGGATTATTCATGGTTGATATGTTTTCCTTACATTAGTTCTTGACCGCTTCTTTATCGTTTGTTGGTCTTCTTGTGTGTGTTTATTGCTTTACTTGTCATCAAAACCTTAGGTTAGATAACTAAACCTCGTGCCAGTCTCTCAGGCTGAAACCTCCCTTTTTGCATAAGTTTAGGTTTAACTTAGATAACTAAAATACTGATAGAATTAGGAATTAACGCTCTTGCTCTTAGTGATTTTAACACCCCTAAATTTACAACAATATTCGAGTCAAACAATGGGGTGTTATTAATGAGTACAATAGTCATACATTATAAAGAACGACCCGAAAAGAGACGTTATTAACATGTTCCATTCCAAAATGTAAAGATCAGAGTGCAAACGTTGTCCCAACATAAAGACTATGTGAAGTTGTGTAATTCTTAGTATATAGTGTTTTAGTTTTGTTTAGATTTAGTTTAGTTTTTAGATTTAGTTTAGATTAATTTGCTATTTGTGGTTGTTCGTTTGTTTTTTGGGTTGATTTCTGCATTGTATATTTTGCATATTGTGTGTTTGTGTGCATTATTACAGTTTGCTGTAACCTTCTGAGTCGAATACTCAATATGGCGTATTCATTTTCTTGGATACGGCGTATAATTTTTTTTCAAACCAATACGCATATTCGGGACATATTATCAATCAAAACGGCGTATTCAGTTCACTAAATACGGTTGTTATTAATGCTATTTAACAGTTTTCTTTCTAGCAAAATTTATTAGGTTAAATGGACGACCACCCAACTTTTACTATGGAAGTGTATTATCAGCTTTGAGAAGAAAAGGTTTCGAATCGTGGAGTAAGGGTGTTTAACTGGGTAAAAAACTGCTAAGTAATGGTAAAGATATGGTATTTGATGCAAGTCAGTATCACGGACCGCAGATCTGTGAATATCGAATCATGCTAGAGCTTTTAATGACCATATTCATCTAAAAAACACTTTTCTTGTAAAACCCATGGAAGTTCTCTTTAACAATTGAAATTGACTTTGAGTTTCGTTTTAACGAATTCCGAGATGAAGAATACACGGGTAGTTTTTGCACCAAAAACTCGTTTTCTTATCAAAATTAATTCCTGTCATTGATTTGAAAACGGATTCGGAAAGATAATGAAAAAAGTCAATATGCATTCGTTCCCACCACCCGGAGCTACGGTCATTTGTTTTGATGATTTTGGACTTTCTTTTAAAGATTTGAGAATGAATTTCAGCTATTGTTACAATAATGCTCAAAACGTCTAAATCAGATTTAATGAATTAACCGATTTTAACACCCCTTACATATCCGATGAATTTATGTGAAAAGATGAACATCATTGTCGAGTGTGATGAAGAGGAAACAAAACGTTTTTGATCATTATTTCCTTTTAACGTAATTCTATCCCAATGGTTGAAAAATCGGATAAGAGACAATGTTGATGATAAAGTCGATATCTTGAAAAACAATTCTTCGGTGGGATTTATCTGGTCAAAACCATTACTGATGTTAATAAATACCGACGTGGTGCCTATGCACAGGGTCATCTAAGCTTTTGGAAACAAGTCATGATACTCATCTATAAATTTTTCAAAACATAACTTTTAACAAGGGACTAAATTTAATTATCACGACTTTGAATCATCCGTAACAAGAGATGTCATTCATTTTCCTAATCAAGAATTTGTATACGCCATTTGGCATCTTGTTTGACCCCAAATTGTTTTATACGGATGGGAGTAAATTGGGGCAAGTCTAACTTAAAGACTTTTCTGTAAAAAAAAGTGCTTGCCGGGAGACAACCCAGAATGTATTTTCAATTTTTATCGAGTCTGTCTTCCCAAACTGTCTATACGGCATATCCAAACCCTATGGAGACGGCGTATTGACTATCTGGACGTTATCCAGTCTTTATTTTCAGCACAGTCTATATGGCGTATTCGTTAAACGAATACAGCGTATTCGATACAGGTATCAATACGGCGTATCCTGGGGTATGGATACAGCGTATCGACTTCCTGTACAGTTTTTAGGTTATTGTTTTGAGTCTAACCAGCGAGTACACGAAGATAGATTTGCACTTGTTTTTTTATGCTTAATACAGGACCTTCTGAACGCAAATGACAAATTTAGTGGAGTGCTTATTTCTGGAATCTAATGTGTGTTGTAGTCATGGGGGCATCTAGATCCGCATTCACAACACACAATCTTGCTCATATACTCAACATGGAGAATCTACCAAGCAAATATCAGGGGAGTTTCTCATTCTAATTCTTTTTAATTCTCGTATTTAAAGTTTTATCTATACAACGAGGACGTTGTATAATTCAAGTGAGGGGATGGAAATAGAATTTTTACTTGTCCAATTTTTCACATTAAAATGCTTAAATTATGCTCAAATTAAAAAAAAAATTCAAGCATACTTTTGTTGATAAAATTACTTGAAATACATAATGTCAACAATAACCTTGTTAATATGTGAGAATTTAGGCCTATTTCGTTTCTAAATGTATACCCAATTCTATAAAATATGATGGTGCCGGTAGGCAGGATTAGTTGTATGTTGTCGACTTTAGAAACTTGGCTTGGTATATCTATTCGACGACCGCAATAATGAGTACTATGGATTTAATTGGAGTAACTTGTTTACATTGGTAAATTTTTAGGATTACACCCAAAAGCCTATCCATGTTGTTTATTAACAAACTACACCGGTTAGTTAACCTCCAGTTTAAACCCTTTTCCACTCTCATCTTTAGAGTGAAGATCAACTAGAACAACCCGTAGAGTCAATCCTTTAGGAACTACACCAATTATTTGTTTCGTTACACCCTTACACCTTAACCTACCATGTTTAGATTAAGTTTAATTTATAGTGCTAGTGTGCTTAAAAGTGTAAAGTTTGTATTCCCAAGTCTTGTGTCATTTTCTATCTTGGTGCGGTTGAAAATTTTGCACACATTGCAAATATGAATGTACATTATAGTCAAAACTCATGTGATTTTACTACCATCACAATTATTGGTGAATCCGAAGAACGAAGGAACTATCGAAGGAATTATCCGAAATTATTATGATCGTGAAGATGGTGAAACTACTCCAAGTTTCGTATATAGTTAGATTGAAAAAAAATAAAAAAAATGAGAAAAATTGTAACAAAAAAAGAAGGAAAGTTTGAAGATAATCGTTTCGTAAAGCAAGAACCGAAGGAATTACACGAAGGATCGATTATTCGTTGATACGCGACAAAAATCAACGATGTAGAGTATTGTACAAAGTGGAAGATATCGCCACTTACCTTGTAGAGTATGTAAAGTTTGGGATGATTGGGAAGTTGACCGTTACAGGAACGCCAACTTAGGTTGTTGTTTTTGATCTATGATCAAGACGTTGTAAATAGTCGTGTCTTTATCATGATAACGGTCGGGAAAAAGTGTCTAGCAACTTATATATTAGTCTTAGTCTATTTGTTTCATGATTTTTGTTTAACAACAATTTACTTCCCTCTCACCTAATGATTAGCAGCTGGTTTTACTCGAATGAGGATGTGATCGAGCATGCATGTCTATTCCGTCGTTATGGCCATGTATGCATGTCTCAACTGCCTTGTTGGTTTATGACTTTTGGTGAAAGTTAGAAGGTTCCTACCCTATATCATTCTTCATCCTAACCGTTGGTTAAATTCGAATGGGGATGTGATCGAACATAATGTGTTTATTCCGTCGTTACGGACATGTATGTGTGCTTCAGCTGCCTTATTAGAGTGGTACTTTTGGTGAAAGATTGTAGAATGATCAACCGTAAGCCTTTCTATACAAAAAACTCATATTTACCTTTATAAACTTGTTATTCCTTAGCTTTAGCGGTGGAGATGTGTATCCTTGCCAAGCTTATTGATGGTTCTAATTGAATGGATCTTTTGTTCTGTTTAGATAAATCTAAACAACTAGATTAGAAACCTTGTGGTGTATATATAAAGGAACTATGCGAATTAAACACTTTATAATATTTAGAAGAAACAATCAAACAATGAACACAGAACTTTCACTTATATTGAACAAATCACAAAACAACTATATGTTTTGTCTAACAACTAATCTATGAATATTGATCTGCTTCTATTATCTATTAATTGATCTATTCTAACTATGTCGTAAGGGTTCCTTTTATACACCAAGGAAAACCCTAACAGGCTTACAAAATGCGTTAACAGATCATGCATATCTTAGACCTAAATATAATCTTGATATCTTTTAAGCAGTACTAACTAATTTATAACTAACTAGTATAACTATATGTGACAGTACTAAAATTGTAATAGCAGTCAGTAATAACTATAACTAACCAGTACTTAGTTCTTTAATAACGGTACTAAGGTTCTTCAAGCAGCATATCTTGTTAAAGATCTTGAATTTTCCCAACAATCCATCCCTTAAACTTATGATTTACCTTCATAATCTTAAAGTTTCTTGAATTAAGCTTTTTGATTTTGAGAGGATTTCTTTCAACCACTTTAGCTTCCTTGATTATTGGTTTTTACAAAAATTTCATATTCATTGCTGAAAAAATACACACTAAACTCTTGTTCTGCAATATGTGAGATTGATTAAACTTTATAAGCTCAGATGCCATATCACTTTCTTCTTCTGCTCAATCTTCAGTTGATTAATCATCTTTCAAGATTTTCATTTTACAGTGGATACTTTCTTGTCTCTAACATGTTAATCTGAAATGAAGTACCACCTTTAAGAATAAAGAATGTACACCACTGTATTCATGTTATTTTCATCAGTAATTCCAATAGTTGTGTTGCTTCAACCAATATGTCATCTTCTTTTTTGGATCAAATATCTTTTCTCAGATCTCCCCATAAATCTAAATCCTGACCTTTAATTGACTCTGATGTTTATATCTTTCTTGAAACAACTGTGAGTTGAAATATATCTTGTCTGTCAAGTTTCTTAAACAATGCTTGAAAATCTCCATGAAAATTGAAGTTCCATCAGCTCTTGTATCTTGCAAACTTCAGAATCTTTGCTTTGTCATTCCCAGCAAAATATATTCCTAATCTACAATATTATGTTTGTTGCAAGACTCCAAAGTTGTCATTTTGATGAATTAATTAACAATCTGGAATTTTGTAAGACAGAACTATCTCAACGGCTCTTTTGTTATGGCTCAAACAGTACTAACGGTCACTTAGCAGTACTAAGTTTGAACTAGCAGTACTAACTGATTAGTTTAGTACTGACAGTTGTAATTTTGAGCAATAGAAATAGTTTAACACCAGGCATAACTTGAAGTTTGTATTACTCTCTAATGAATCATCTTTCTACTATCCTCCCCTGTTTACGAATCTTTTGAAATCAAATACTCTTTTGTTGTAGAACTTGAGCTTGTTTTCCAATCTTCGGACTTTCTTTATCAAACAGTGTTAGAGTCTGAGTATGAGTCTTCTTAAAAACATCTTCCAAAATAGTGACATTCTCAATCATTTTTGCGTAACATATTGCATCATTCTATAGTTACTCAGAGTCCTCTCCTCTTCAAAGGGAGTATAACTTCTTGAGAGATGTGGATCATTGGACTTATAGTTTTTGGTAAACTACCAGCTATAAACGGATTTGATGATTCTTTACCAGTTTGTCCGGTTTGCCCTGGATAGTCAATTGCTTTTATTGCAAAACTTGGTCGCATTGATAACCATATAGTTTTTAGCAAACTATCAGCTTATCAACATATTTGTGTAGTCTTTAACAAGAAACTGTTTGATTCCTGGACTAGCCAACTCTTCTCCTTGATAGTAAGGTGAGTTGATTTAACCCTACAATTTTTGGTAAATGTTCAACCAATGGGAACGGATTTGAAAAGTCTTTACCACATAACCGTTTGCCTTATGGACTAGCATTTCTATGCCTGTTAGGCATGGTGAAACTGATGACCATTTGTTGTGTGGTTGCAACACCAACACTAAAAGACCAACCATTCTGTCATCAAATCCTCCCCTCAAATCCAACTATGATTCTTTGAAGAACCTGCAAAAGTTAGTCTAAAACATAGAAAATGCAATAACAGTACTAACATAGCATCATTAAGTATAAGAGAATTAATTTCTCTTGGGAATCCAAGCCATTACTGACTTGTTTCTACCTGTTTAGTTCAACTTAGTTATATTGCATTACAAAACAAAAATCCAGTATTCTTGTAGACTTATGATTTATCATGTTTTATTTGGTCTCCACAATTTACTGCCCAGTATGTTGTACGGTTTAACACCAATTACATCCCTTGTCTTACACAGTTATAAACAGAAATTACATTCGCAGATTAACTTGGTTATCAAATTTTGTTGTTACGTACGTTTGTGGTTTTAAAAAGGTTTCTTAATGATGAATACAACTGCCTTTTTAAAACATTTTGTCCTTGGTTTGGCAACATTTGCAAAGGGTTTATGCACATCAGTATTAATTTGGCCTAGCAGCATAATCGGCTATTAGCACAGACTTGGTTAAAACTGTTGGAGCAAAATTTCTTCTAGAATTAGAGAAATTTTGATGATTAGTCCTCATAGCATTATTTCAAACTGGTCTAACTTCCCTCTGACCAGTCCCCATTTTCACATTGTTCAAAATAGGTTTTTGTACCATCTTTTTATCATGAAAATTACAGTCTTTAATTAGATGGTTAAAACTCCCACACACAAAACAAGCTTTTGGAGTAAAGTGAAATCCAACTCCTAATTTCTTAGACATTGGTGTATTCCAATTAGTACTGTTATTCCTAGGATTTTGACTAATTTTCCTAGGTTGATCAGCTTGCTTAGGTTTTTGAACACTAGCTGATTCTGACACCTTTTCCAAAGTCTCATCCTCATCACAATTAGAAACCCAATCTTCAATTATTAGGGGCACCAAAGGTTTTCTTAATCTCATTAGAGGAATTTTCACTAACACTCTTATTAACCTTAACTCCATATCCTTCAAATTCAGGCTGTTTAAGCTCCTCAAGACTAGAGTTTGACAAATCAATAGTAAGAGGTGCAAATAAGCCTGTAGGTGGAGGTGGAATAGCATTATACCCCATACCTTTTCTATTGTTATCAGATATTTGGCTTCTAATCAATTTATCTAAACTCTTAGAAGCATTTTCAAAATTGTCAATTTTAAACTGATTGCTCTCTTTTTCTTTCTTAAGTCTTTCTATCTGAATCTTAAAAGCATTAATTTCTGATTCATTAAATGAGGCATCTCTTTTAAGAACATCAATTTGATCACAAAGCATACCTTCATTTTTCTTGTAGAAGACTAGTTGTTCTTTCACAGAAGCTAACCCTCTTTTATAGTTGGCTAGATCAAATTCAGATTTATTAAGCTCTATTCTTAAATTATCATACTGATACTTAAGATCTTCAAAACTTTTAAGACAAGTTTTAGAGCAAGTTTTGTTATTGTGTACCTCTGAATCTAAGAATGCCATAAGAGCAAAGTTGGTAGGGGTTTTTTCTTATGTCATAAAGCTCTAATCAAATCCAACTCCATCTATAGCTAACAGAGCATAGTCTTGAAGTTGAATGTATGATTCTAT
>BQNB010175447.1:0-13158 GCA_026074375.1 Tanacetum coccineum
GATCGATGATTTTCTAGCCATAGAAGTGTCTTCTAATTTTGAGGAAGGTTATTTCGATTCAGAAGGAGATGTAACTTTTCTTGATAATCTGCTTAGTGATGATGATTCTCATAATCTCGTTTCCAAAGTGATTACCGATCATAAACCAGAACAAATTGGATCTTCAATTACTTTTTCTTCAAGGAGTGATCCTCTTCACCGTGAGTTCGCCGGTGAACCTTTACCACTTCCTGCGAGGAATGATCGTGAATTTAAAGAATATCTTAGTCTTATGACAGTGCTTTGTAAAATTTCAACTTCCCAGTCACAGGGAAATGTTCATGCTAATCAAACTTCAGTTATCGAGTCTCTTCCCGTATCTCCTATCCCCGTTGAGGATAGTGAGCCCACTCAAGAAGAAATCGATATTTTCCTTGTTCAAGATGATTTAATTCCGCCTGGTGTTAAGAATGATGATTCCGAAGATGAAGTTAATGAGTTACCTAACCTGGACCATCAAGATAATCCGTCAATTCCTCGTCCTCCACCGGAACCACCGGATGTTTAGAAATATTTTGAACCCGAAGCAGGTATTTTGATACTCAAAGAGTCTAAGGGTGTTTCTGAATCTCATGATTTTATGACTGGTATTTTACCTACCCTTCCCACCCTTGTTTCTGACTTGAACTTTATTTCTTCATTTGTCTCCTTCGGGAGTGAAGACACCATTTTTGACCCCGGCATCGTCACGTTTCATAAGCCGGTGGCATTTTCAATGGCAGTTTCTTGTTCTAAGTATTGCTCTCCCTAAGGACAAATTAATTCAGGGATCGAGTCGAGCTTGCGACTCTGTGATAAAAAACAAGCCGCTTCGTGAGAGTTCACCCCATGCTTATCCTTTCTATTTTTTCTCTATTTTCTATTATCTAATGTGTTGTGTTGAGAGAGGCTTGTACTTTTTCCGATTTCTCGATGTTTGTTGTTTTTTTGTTGTGATTTTTGTAGGATCGAACCAACAAATTCTTTGAAGCCTCTCGTGTCCGGTTGATTTGTCTCGTTTTACTCGAGCTTCTCATCCTTTGAGTGAAATTAGTTTGGGGAGATCCAATATCCTTTCATCTTATCAATTCACGTCTATCTTTGCATAATTCATAAACGGCTTAGATTTTCGTAGAACCCGACTTTAAACATTGAGGACAATGTTTCGTTTTAGTTTGGGGAAGGGAATCTATCGATTTGATGTTGCCTGCTTATTGTCTTGTTCTCGCGTACCCGTTTTCCCACAAAAATAGCAAAAATTTTAATTTTTAAGATCTTATTTGTAAAAAAAAATAATAATGAATAAATAAAAAATATTAGTAGTTGAAAAGGATAAATAAAAAAAAGAAAAAAATGTTAAGACACAAATGTAGGTTTTCTGTTGGTAAGAATAAGAAGTAATTTCTGACCCGATCGTACGTGTTGAGTTCTAGCTTTCTCCCTTAACAATTAATGGTGATAGTTTGTGCTAGTCTCATGTAGACTTTAAACATGCTAGACTTGAAATCATTAGTAAAAGAAAACTTGTGCTAATCTCAAGTAGATTTTAAATATGCCGAGTTGGATTTTATATAAGCTAAGTATTTGCGAATTTCTTTATTAGAGATTTTAAATTGGAATAAGAATAGGTTAGTGTTATTACGAATTAGGTTGCTAAAACAATGTTTATTGGGATAACTTAAAGGCTTAATAAAAAATAACTTTGTGTTTCTTCCCCGAAGTTATTAATATGATGAATAATAAGTGTTCTCTTTTATTTTTACAAATTAGCAGTTATATCCTTAAAAGTCTAATCAAATATTCAGAGAAAAAGCTTTATCGATGATAATAGCTAATCATTTGTAAATAAGAATTTTGGTTCAAGCTTATACTTTGGTTTTCTAAAACGAAATTTTTCTATTTGCAAAAAATACTTGTTATTATTACAAAATATTACAAAAAAAAATGTTGATGAAAAAAGTAAAAATATAGTTGGTGAATTAAAAAGGATGAAATGAATATAATTCCTTAGTGTGAATAATAATATACAACTCCAATCGATAAAAGTACATGGGCATTTGTCGGTTCGCTCCCGATGTGACATCGAAAGAAAGGGTGGAGGATGTATATTTAGGATCGGTATCATAATAAGTACACGGACTCTTGTCGGAGGCGTGACCGATGTGTCGTCGAAAGAAAAGTGATACCGGTTCCTAGCTTAATAATAGTAATAATAATGTTGCAAGTTAGAAAATAAATAGTAAAAGTTTTCTTTTCTAAAACCAAAGTATTCTTTTGAACCAACATTTGCAAAAGTCTCATATGGCATTTTTTTCGGATGTTTCATGGTCTCGATTATTATTCTCCGGATGGGGTCTCAAAAAAACCTTAGCACTTACCCGATGACGGGTGGGATGATAGAGAAGAAGTATTTTATGGGGCATTGTGAACCATCGATGTCTTAGTAGGAGGTTTTTGTTTTGCTTTGAGTGGTGATTTACTATGTTATTAAACATATTAGCCCAAAAGGCCCATGTGTATAAGCTAGTCGTGATTTCATCTATCTAAATATGGGTAGTTAATGGTTTAATATTAATTTGAGCACATCATTTAAATATAGGGGTATGTCAGAAGAAAAAAATTCACAAGTTGTAATTATAAGTAGTCTTTAGCATTTTTGCTCGTACTTAACGGTGATCTTATTTTTTAAGCTTAGTATGGGAAAAGTGAAAAGTCGGGAATGATGAAGTTATCTTTTAGACACTTAATTTGCTTTTTGTTCCATGATCTAAATGTTACCTAATAAAGGTAATGAAAAAAAAATACTTTTATGTTACACAAGAATAAGATGTAGTTAGGTGTTGAATTATTAAGATTAATCATAAAAAGAATAAAAAAAGTTTTGAAAATGGGGGGAAAACGGGTGTTTTATAACTTGTGACTTTGAAACTTTCCCCGCAAAGTCTTTACTACTTCTTAAAGGATTAGTTTGGGGAAATTTCTTGGTATTTGGTTATAAGGCATGTATATTGCGTGTAGGACACCACAATCGTTTAGTTTTGGGGAATTTTGTTAGGTGTTTATTACACATATCTTTTACTTGATATACGAACACCCAAAAGATAAAAAAACATTGTTAAAAATGCAAAAAATATACTTGTTTTGTGTTATTGTCGTGTGCAGGTGCGGATATTAGACAAAATGGACACAAAATCGAAGCAAATATAACAAAGCAAAACCGGACACGGGAGAACGGAAGAGCTCAAAAAGTTGCCGGGGAATCAAGCCAAATTCTGTTTGTTCATATTGTGAATTGGTTAAACATACAACTCAAATCTAAATATTTTGAAAGCAAACTTTTAAAACGTAAACGAACTAGTAAACTATTCAACCCCCCTTCTAGTTTCCACCGAATCTACTAGAAAATTACGAGAACCGCAAAAAGATAGGCTAAGAGGGGTGTACTAGAGGTATCTTGCACTAAAATGAGTGCATATCAAGGGTGTGAGGCATTTATATGACCAATGAGATCATCATAACTATAATAAATGTAGTCTAAAAACAAGGGTTATCCTAATGCTTCTTATGACTTAGTAAATCCTAATCGCATGAATGTTATCTCCTTAGCAGTCTCGGGATGCATCATTAAAGCAAGTTCTAGAATCTAATACACTATCGGTACACTCACAAGCATTAAAGAATAATTCTTTTATTCCTAAAGATTTAGGAGCGAATCTCACATTTTGGGGATGGAAATTTTTAAGTGGTAGGGTTTTGTGCTAGTCATATAACTCCTATCCTTGAGGCGTTTCTAAAACTACAGTTTCACTAATATATGACATATTTTTTTTTAATTTGGGTTAAAATTACCATCTTAAACTATTTTTGGTATATTACACATCTTTTTAAGGATAAAGCAAATGCAAGATGAAAGAAGATTGTCCATCCTTACATTTAAATTGGACATTGTCCCCAATGTTCTAAAAGTACCCGGAAAACGAGAAAGGTAAAAATAAATGAAAGACAAAAGAAAGTAGTATTTCCCTAGTTTTCTTAATATCAAAGAAGAAATAAGATAAACCGACTAAATCATCATCCAAGAATCGCCCAAGTGGAAATCCTAAGAGCTTCCGGACTCTGCTTATCTAATATATCCTGAAAATTAAAGAGAAAAACAAATATACCCGCATAAAATCAACGGTAAATCATATACAACCCATTATAATCATAATCTGGAATCCTAATAACTAAATAAAGATAGAATATTTGTGCTAATGTAATCGTGGCTTTCTGCAAAAATCTGGAAAATTAAAATTTCTGGAAATTTAACAAAAATAAATTTTCAAAATTCGAAAACGCGATTTTTTTTCTTTGTTGCAGGCCTGACGCCGTCAGGATCAGCTAACAGGATTTACGTTTTCGTTTCTGGAAAAATTTCTGCAAAGATATCTGGTATGTACTTAATTACACATACCATTTTCTATTTAAAACGAACTTAAAAGAATAAAAACATACCAAAAATACATTGTATTTGTATGTTTGCATTTGTATTGTGCAGGAAACGGATATCTCACAAAAAGACGAAAAACCAATCAAAAAGCGACAAAACCGGACACGGAATGGAAAAGTGTGTGAAGGCGAAGCCCAATCAAAGTCAAGTCTTCTCCGAGAAGAAAAAGCAAAGAAAAATATAACTTGAGGGGTCAAAAATGCCAAACCCCTAAGTTATATTATCATATAAACCACAGGGGCTGATTATGCCAATTTGGGAAACTTCATTTATAAAAGAAAGAAAAGGAGAAAAAGAGAATGAAAAGAGGAAAGATGTGGAGGGACCTTTCTTGTACACAAACCAAACATACCCTTAATCATCTTCAACCTCTCTCTGTCACAACCCAACTTGTATACCTTTTCTTTCCCACTCTTCCCGCCAATACCAAAACCAGCCAGCACCCTGTTTTTGCTCCCATACTTCTCTGCAAAAAATCACTCAACACCCTACTACTACCCCCCAGCTTTATAAAGTCCATGTTGGCAATCCCTCTCCATTCCAAAAAGCATTTCGATGGCTGAGATTGTCTCCAAAGAAGCTCAAAAGAAATCAAAGGCTGGGATTTGCTTTAGATTCACCTCACACAACTAGCACACTTGGTTTTATCTCTCCAAAGTAGCACAAGCTGCAAGTCCAAGATTTTGGCTATAAATAGAGCTTTTTGTAAGCCTTTGAAGCATCTAGTTTTTAGTTTTTTTTAGTAATCAGTAGTTTTTAAATAATTTTAGTTTTTAAGTCATTTACAGCTTTTACTTTCAGCTTTGTAACATTTTCAAGTTTTAATGCAAGTTTGAGTTTTCAAGTCAATTTACCATTTCAAGTGTTAAGTTTCTTCATTGTGTTGTTTTGTGTTTAAAAAGCTCTCAACACAGCTTGTTTATAAGCTGCTCTAATTAAGTAAGTTTAAAAAGTTAAGTAGTTAAGAGAAAATTACAAAAATCACTCTCACATATACCACAGCTTATGTTATGGATGATAAGCCAGTTCTGGATGGGCTTATGGACTCTCACTAGCTTGTTTTATACAAGCTAGAGCTTGTAGATTCATTGTTTGACCCTGTTTTGAGCAAGGGTGTAGTAAGTCTCTCTTTTTCTTACTTTACTTATCTATTGCAGAACTGCTAGTTCAATTTTTTTGCTACTTTTAAGCCTAGCAGTATTAACTTAAGCCTAGCAGTATTAACTTAAGCCTAGCAGTATTAACTTAAGCCTAGCAGTATTAACTTAAGCCTAGCAGTATTAACTTAAGCCTAGCAGTATTAACTTAAGCCTAGCAGTATTAACTTTTAACTAGCGGTACTAACTCCAGGTTAGTACCGGTAGTTCACCAATTTTTGATCTCACTTTTAGGCAACGTTAGTACTGCTAGTTCATTTTCTTGGATTTCAAAGTAGCAGTACTAACTAACCACTAGCAATACTAACTCCAAGTTAGTACTGTCAGTTAAAACTGTTAGTACTGGTAGGTCATTTTAGCTTATCAGCTTATTATTTCAGCTTGTTTAAGATTTTCCTTAGCTTTTTAGAGTAGATTAAACCATTTTCCTTTACTGTTTGCTTATTTAAGTTTATTTTCCTTTTCAAAGTATTTTCATTAATGTATCAGTTTCTATATTTTTAGCTTATTTGTTATTTTGGTTTATTTTAGTGCTTATTAAGGTTAGGTGAACTTCTGTTTTAGCTTGTTTGCTTATTTATTGTTTCTTGAGTACTTGTTAGTTAGCAATACTAACCTTAACTTAAACTAGTACTAACTGTATAACTAGCTAAGTACTAACTCTAAGTTATAACTGGTAGTTAATACTGGTTAGTACTGTTGTAGTACTGTGTGTTTCTCTTGTTTTAATTTAGCATTAATTGATGCGTAATAATTGCTTATTTAGATTTAAGATTAGCTTATTTGTCTGTCTTAAGGCTTATTAGAGTTATTTGTGCCTTAGTGTAAATAGTTTTTGTGTAGCTTGTCATGCTTGTGTTCTAGCGTTATGTTCCTTGTTGATCTTTGTGTTTCACCATTTTGCTTATTAGGTTTAGTACCCCAATCATAATTCACACCATGTCAATTCAAACACAAATCTCAATTTCGTCTTGCGATTTTCCTGTTTAGCCTCGTTGGGACATAACGCCCGGGAACCACTCTATACGCTTCCGTTCTTCTTGATCTCGCGGGATTCTGATCCTGTTGTGTATTTATATTTATATATGCTTTTTGACACATTAAAAAGTGGGTGTCGAGTCCGCTGTGACCATTTTTTGGCGCCATGCTGCCGGGGGAGGGTGAAAAAAGAATATCGTACATCTTGACAACTTGTGTTTTGAATATGTGCATATTTTATAAAAAATATAAAAAAAATAAAAAAAATAAAAAATGTACAAAATATTGTTCATTTTTCTAGTTTATTACAATATAAAATCAAAGGAAAAACCAAAAATACAAAAAACATGTACCATAAGAAAAAAAGAAATAAAATAAACTGCTCCAAAATTTATCATAATTGTTCCTAAAAGTTGTGGAACAATAACCTCAATTTTCCCAACTCGAACAAAAGATTTAAAATTGCCATTTTTGTCTCGCTTACGATATACGGTCTCTACCTTTGAAACGTAAACAAACTACAAGTGGGTATATGGAGGGTTGTTCCTGGGAACCTAAACCTAATTTGTACCATAATCATTTTTACACGTAAGCCAGACATGGTTGAACATTATAGATCCATTTTAACATGATATTATCTCTAAGGATCCTCACAACATATGTAAAAGTATACTAAAATTGATTATCACAAGTAAAAAATCTTTTTACATGTTTAAAAATCCTAAATGGTGATTCTTGCTTAAAGAACAACATAATGCATATAATGATAAATGTAAGAACATAAATGAGTTCTAGATGACCTTATGATGAATGATGATGATAGCCAACACAATCTAAACCCTTGTTTAGATTAAAAACCAAAGCTTGCAACCAAGAAAACCCTTGTTTTCCAAATGAAACCCTAGCTTTCCTTTTCTTGTTAAATACTTGAAAATGGTTAACCAATGCTTGGAAACATCTTAGTATGCCTTAGAAATGATGTGTGTATGTGTGTATGCTCTTATAAAATCAAGGTATGGATTGCTTAAAGGGGTGTATGTTTGTCATGGCTTATATGAGAGCCAAAGGAAGAAATTTGTTTGATTTTTAGTTAAGTGTTTTGCTATCTAAGTGCTATCTCTTCTTGGATAACATGTGCACATATAAGAGATGTTGGTTCAAAGAATGCAATAGTGGTACTTTGAGACATAGGTAGGCGTCATTACAGGAAGACTATGGTCAAATTGGAAAGTTTGGGCATCTAGTTTTAATGAGTTATAGAGATGTACTACGCCAAGTTGTATGAAAATTGTGTATTAAGACTCTTATTGTTGTTGTTGACATGGGTTGGGGAAGGGGGAACAAGGGCTTTCAGATAAGTCTCTTTTGCTATCTAACTACTATGTAGTGCAATACTAGGGAAGTTAAAAACTTGTAATTTTATAATATGATGTTTACTAGCTCAGTAATCTTGTTGTTATTGTTTTATTTCTTTATGTACAAAGTGTAATAGTAATATTAACTTGGGTAAATTTAATAAAACTTTGGGTATTGGGTACACTCGTGGGTATTTATTGAAGCGTAGATTAATTAACGTGATTCCGGGTATGCCTAAACGCATTTTATCATGAAACGTATACACTTTACGTATCCGATAAAAATAAAATGAACAAAGACCATAATTATTCTCAAAATAATTATTTAATACTTGATTGTGTGTAACGTCTTGATGGGTTTGTGATGCCCCGTTTTACATTTGAATCGACTGATTTTTAACGTACGCGATTTAACTTAACGTTTACAACTTAAAGCAACCGCGTATAATACAAAAGGTACATAGCGAATTTATTAACGACGTCAATGACCCTAAAACATGGGGTGTTATAGTCTCCCCCTATTAGATAAGCCTTGTTCTCAAGGCTTAAGATGCGACACTTGACGACGACGCGGTCTTTGAGAAGAGGTGTGGGTTTTTCTTCTAGAATTAATCCTCGCGTTCCCACGTAAACTCAGGACCTCGCTTGGAGTTCCATCAAACCTTGACGAATGGGATTCGTCTTCGCTTCAACCGTACGTTTTACTTCACGGTCCACGATATCCACTGTCCTCTGACCAAAATGAAGATTGTCATCCACATGAAGTCCATTCCAACGGGAACGGGTAAGGTTCGTCGGCATCACACTTTTTTAGATTTGATACATGAAGTATTGTGAATTTGCTCAGCACTTCTGGGAAGCCTCGAGCTTGGTAAGCATCCCCCTCTCCAACCTTTTCTACCCTTGAAAGGTCAATATACCTAGGGTTTAAATTCCCCCATGTGCACAATACGACTACCCCTTTCCAAGGCGAAACTTTAAGATAACTTTATCCGACTTGGAAGTTCCATCAGTTTACGCTTCATAGTCGACGTAACTCTTCTGTCGATCACGAGCGGCTTGCATCCTTTGCTTGATTTGGTATGACTGATGTTTTCTCAGTCGTGATCTTGAATTAGTTCTAGACCCGAGGATTTGGCTCCTCTCCAACTTAGGTTCATCAAAAACATAGCGAATGATCTCTTTCTCGACCATAAAGTGCTTCTCAAATGAGTGCAGCCTTGATGCTAGCGTGATACGTTTGTTTATAGAGAAATTGGACTAACTGGCTAAATGGTTAACCAACCCTTTCCAAAGTCAATCTGCATAAGCGCCGCAATCACAATCTAGCAATACCCCCCCAACCCCACTCCCCATCCAATACCCTTCTCGAGAGTTTGAATGGTCCTCTCGCTTTGCCCGTCTGTTTGTGGATGGTACGCAGTACTCATATCCAAATTAGTACCCAAAATTCTGTAAAGGTTTTTTTTTGTTTTTTTGGTGATCATGAGAGCCCCCCCCTAGAAATTGGATTCGCATGTACCTCTCGGGGTGCGTGATCAGCAATTGATTGATAAACGGTATTCCATTGCCTTCGTAACGCAACCTCTTTAAGTATCATTCTTGCAAGTTTATCCATAGGATCAGTCTCTCTCATCGGTACGAAGATTTGCAGCTTAGTGAGTATCGTGTCAACAAATCACCCAAAATGGGTTGCTAGCCTTTTAGCCTTTGTGACTGACTTAGGAAGCCGTAGTAACAATCTCCATTAGTGATGTTGTCCGCACTTTCCAATCAGGTATCTTGGGTTTTGTACCAACACAAGTCCATGATGGTCTTTGATGTTCGGCCTAGACCTTAGCACAGGTCAAACACTTGCTAACATAGGTGGCGATGTCGGCTTTTATATTGGGCCACCAATATAGCTTCTACATATCTTGGTACATCTTGTCGGAATCCGGATGAATGGAGTATTTTGACTTGTGGGACTCATGCATAATCACAGTCCTCAAGTCGCCATAACATGGTAACCAACTCCTGCCATTGAAGCATAGAGTTCCATCCGGATCCTTAGCATTTTCAAGCAACATGCCTCCAACATCTTCGTTCTTGATGTTCTCTGGTTTTCGTTTTGCTTCATCTTGTGCATTCAAGATTTGTTGGGAAACGATCCAAGCTATAGTCACTAGACTTAAGGCTCGATACTCTTAATGGTTGATCTTCTCTCCTTCTGCTTAGAGCTCAACAACAACGTTTTGCCTTTCCCTGGTGATAACGAATCTCACAGTCGTAATCACTAAGCAAACTCCAACAACGACGTTGCTCATGTTCACTCTTTTTTTATTAGAATTGTGTTGTAGACTATTATGATCATGTGAACATCGTGACACTTGGTTCCATACAGGTAGTGCACTCCAAAATCTTGATGAGCTCGCGAAAAACTACTATTTTTTTGCTCCATAGTTCCAAAATCATGATACGTATTAGTTCTGTTCTCTCATGAATCTTCAGTTGGATGTGATGCATAAGGCATTACTCCTTTTCTCTTTGCTTAACCCAGCGCCCAAACCCTTCTTTAAAGTCAGATCGCAGTATTGCGCTCGGATAAAAAATACTTCGCTTCTTCAGGTAGGCCAGGATTGGTGCAATTGACAAATTTTTGCTTCAACATATGATAAAGCTGCTTCCTTGTTATCACCTACTCAAATTTGCTTCTGTTGATGTGAGCTTTGGTCATGGTTTGGCCGTAGGGATCTTCTCTGAAAACCTTCAATGAATCTTCGAATGAATATCCCAGCTCCAAGACTAAAAATTGATTGAATCTCCGTTTGGCGACTTAGGAGATATGCCCAATCTGTTAATGTGATTCGATTCTTTTGACGGGAATTCACTTAAATGCCCCAACCTCCCTCTCCAAACTCTAATCACTACACGTGACTAGGATACTGTACTTTAGGAATCCAAAATTTCACACTTGAGATTTTGGCAACGCAACTCCTTCTTTCTTAAGGCACATTCTAAGATTAGCTTTACGGTGCTCTTCGTGTTGTTTACTTGTTCTTTTGAATTAGATTAGAATATCATAATTAAATGACAATTACGAATTTATCCAAATATGGTTTACACACCCGATTCATAAGGTCCATGAATACGGCAAGTTCGTTTGTTAAACCAAACGGCATAACTTGAAATTCATAATGGCCGTAATGGGTTTTGAAAGCAGTTTTTGGAATGTCTTCTTCTCGAACCCTCGTTGGATGATATCCCGACCTTAGTCGTTCTTTCGTGGTAGACATCGACCCTTATAGCTGATCAAAATAAACTATCAATTCTTGGGACCGACCTTAGGTCGATCTTCGAGTAGACACTCGACCCTTGAAGCTGATCAAATAAATCATCAATTCTTGGGAGCGGATAACGGTTCTTCACCGTTAGTTTATTCAATTCCCGATAATCAATGCACATTCAAAACGATCCGTCCTTCTTCTTGACAAACAAGACCGGAGCTCCCTAGGGTGACGAACTAGGTCTTATAAAGCCTTTGTCAGATAGTTCTTTTAGTTGCTCTGACAACTCTTTCATTTTAGAAGGTGCTAATCGATAAGGTGCTCAAGCTACGGGTGCAGCACCAGGTATCAAATCGATTTGAAATTCCACTTGTCGAGTCGGAGAAAGACCCGGCAAGTCCTTAGGAAATACTTCATGAAAATATTGAACTATTAGTACATTCTCAAGTTGCTTCTTCTCCGACTTGTCTTCAACCTCCTTTGTAGTAACATGTGCCAAAAAGACTGGACATCCTTTTAGCATGTATTCTTGTGTTTTGGAGTACGAGATAATGTGCAGATGAGCCTCGTTCCCCCGGTTGCTTCCATCACCGTGAACAATTAATGTTTCATTTCCTCAGGGGATACGAACAATCTTCTCGACACACACAATGATTGCTTGGTACTTTGCTAACCAATCCATACCAATTATAGCATCAAAACTACCAAGTTCTACGGGCATTAAATTTATGTTGAATGGGTGGTTCAGGAGATTTAATGTGCAACCCCTAAGGATAGTGTTTAACCTAATTATTCTCCCGTCAGCTAGTTCGACATCATAATAGTGATCTAAGGTAGATGGTGTGATATCAATTTGGGAACTAAATGCAGTAGACACAAAACTCCTATCGGCACCAGTATCAAATAATATAGAAGCATAGCGGTTGTTGAGAAGGAACGTACCCGTCATGACGTTAGAGTTTAGGTTTGTCCCTACATGTCCCACCGCATACACTTTGGCTGGAGCCCTGTCATTACCAACTTGATTTCCATGGTTTTTGTTGTTCTTCAGCTTTGGACATTCCCTCTTGAAGTGTCCTTGAACTCCACACTCGAAGCAAGTAGGTTTCTGGCCTGACCCAGTGCCCCTCTGATTGTTAGCATTGTTGGCATTTCCCGCACTCCTACAGTCACGGGCAAAATGGCCAAATTTGTTGCATTTGTGGCATTTTGGAGCACACGGACCGTCGTGGTGATAGTTGCATTTAGCGCATAGGGGTTTAGATCCCCCGTATGGCTTCTTTTCACCAGTCCCTGCAGTATAAGCCCTGTCAGTGTTCTGCTTCTTGTTTTGTTGTTGTTGGTTTTGATTGTTTGAGGAAGTGTTTTCAAACTTCCTTTTGTTCTTAGCCTGTCTTTCAGCAATGGTGTTGACTTTCTTATCCATAATATTTCCATGGATCATGTCGGGTAATCCGCCGACGTACCTTTCAATCTTGTCAGACTCCTCAGGAAACATCCTAACACACAGTAGTGCTAGTTCCTGGAAACGTTATCACATCAGTACCATTCACTTTCAAATTCCACAATTCAGCCTCGAGCTTTTTCATCTCATTCCTCTGACAGTACTTGTCAGTCATCTTCTTTCTCAGATAGGCCCAAGTCATTGCATATGTAGCATCATGACTGACAGTCATAACATGGGAATTCCACCATGTTGGAGCACCTGCCAGAAGAGTACAAGTGGAGAATTTAACTTGATTTTCCATAGGGCAATTGCTTATGCGGAAAACACTCTCCATCCTTTCGAACCATTGAATTAATTTAACAACTCCCTCAGTACCTTTAAAATATACAGGTTTTCACTTCATAAAGTCTTGGTAAGTGCATTCTCGAACAATGCGTTCAGTCCTTCT
>BQNB010175448.1:0-13158 GCA_026074375.1 Tanacetum coccineum
ATGCATAGTGGTTACATGACCATAATCATGGTCATTAAGTTAATGTTGAAATCATTCATTTAATATGTTAAGGTGGTTACAAACATTTAATGTTGAAACCTCTCATTTAATAGTATTTATCTTTACTGCTTTATATAAAAAAAGTTAATTTGTGAATTCTATATATACATGATTGACATTGATAATCCATCTTCAAAATTTTAATCTAAAAATTTATGTTGATTTGTGAATTATATATATATATACATTTAATATGTTAAGGTGGTTACAAATATTTAATTCGATAAGTCAAATCTTCATCAATCGTTAAGGTAAAAATATATATTTTAAAAACAATTACGTTCTTAATTATTTTATTCGATTATTATATTGTTAACGAGTTATCTTTTTCACTTTGTTATTTAGATGAACCCAAATAGCGTTGACAAAAATGATCCAAATGATGTTCAACTTCAAGATGAAGACATCATATACGATATTGATCTTTACTTCGTTAGTGTCGTTGTAATTACTAGCAAGGATCTAAATTATCCTATCAAAAAAGATGTTAGCTTTTAATAAGATCGCTCAAATTTAAACCTTATGTTATTTGGATGTGAAATAGTTGCATCGGTATGGTTGATAGTTATTTTAATTAAAACTTGTCATTATTTCGTAAAATTATTGTTAGAAAAAACATATAAATAAACAATGTTTGCTCGCCACGAAATTTAGTTACCGGGTACCTGCCGCCGCATTGCGCGGGTACCCGGCTAGTAAACCATAAATCATTACTCGACTTCTTTTAAACATTTGGTTTTCCTTCTTTATTTTACATTCTTATTTTTTTTATCTCATTATTTAAATTGTCTCATTCAGTTAGCTTTTCATCAATCCAACTGGTAAGATCCAATATATCAGAATATCACAAAATTTTCTTTAGATAAATTAGCTCATTTCTTGATTGGAAAGGAGATATTATGTAAAACTGATTTTTAAAATTATTTAAAGAATATACATCAAAAAAATTTGAAAGACGGATTTTATGTAACGATTTTTTGTGCAAATAACTATAAAATAGAAGGCATCATTCTAAAATTTCGCTTTAGGCCTCTATAATGATTGAGCCGCTTCTGTATATATGTATCGACTCATTCACTAGTTTGATTAACATAAAAAAAGGGAGAAACTACGTATTTAAGGAACACATACATGTGTTAAATATCCAACAGCATAATAGATAATGAAATAATTGTACTTCACACCTCATCGTGCTTACATGTTACATTAATTAAAACGACGGTATCTCCCATCGTGCTATGTATGTATGCTTGAACGAGATAAAGATGCTTAAACAGAAGTTAGATGAGAAGTTATATACCAGTCGAGAGGATAGTTGGTATATAACGTTTATCAGTACGTTTATGCATATAAACAGAAGTTAAAGAGGATATGTTAGATGGAGAATACGTGGGTAAAATTAATAAGCATGCATCCATAAACCAAATGCGTTACATAATCAGTAGC
This sequence comes from Tanacetum coccineum, assembly GCA_026074375.1. Taxonomy (NCBI): domain Eukaryota; kingdom Viridiplantae; phylum Streptophyta; class Magnoliopsida; order Asterales; family Asteraceae; genus Tanacetum; species Tanacetum coccineum. The sequence goes on from BQNB010175448.1 coordinate 1,507, forward strand.
AATAAGCTTGTTGTTTACTAGTAGTAAACTAGGCATAAATAAATAAGAGAAACCCTAGAAATGAAAATGAAAATTAAGCTAAATCTTGATCATCAAAGTCATCTTCAAATGAGTTAAAGAACCCCACATCCGCAATCTTATCTTCTCCTCCACGGCGACTGAACCGTCCGCCACCGAAACCAAACCTCCCGCCGCCGCCGCCGTTGTTGTGGAAATAAGCAATATCATCGTCTCCTTCAACTTACTCCGCCCAGCACTTCGTAACTGTCCTCGTCGTCTTCGGAGACTTGAATGATGTCATCATCTTTTTCAGTGAGTTTGAACAGGTCTAGGTCACCAAACTCGTTCCTCAACATTTCTTTTGTTTTTTAAAATTTAGGATAAAGAAAATAAAAGTGAGTCTTGTCATGCTTTTTATATGCCAAATGGAGATGATGGGCATGTTTGCTTTTTATTGTGGATTTAAAAGGACAATTTTGCCCTCACATGATAGGCACATGAATGATTATATGAGAAAAAGTGTAACGGCCGTTTGGTCAAAAGATGGGTCAACTCAAAAGTGTGAACCACAAGGACAACGGATGTAATTAACGAACTTTTTGGACGAATGGTGCCACTACAGTTCACTATGACGATTTATGTAATTAACTCAAAATATAAATGCTAAAGACAGGTAGATTTTAGGGTGCTCACGGTCCGAAACCTAGATCGGGCCCACTGATTGGTGCTAAACTACACCTTAAAATATATATAATATAAAATACAATATATATAGTAAGTATAAGTATAATCTAAAAACAATCAATGAAACTGAGGAGTAGTATAGAATATCCCCGGGTCGTTTATCCCCAACGAAGCTGTGCTGGAGAATCGATACAGTCGGAAAATTGGAGTTTGAATGAGATTAATGATTTGAGAGAGTAGAAAGCTAAATTAATCAATAACAAACAAAAACGATTGAGAAAAATCCAAAAATTATGAAATTAAGCTGAAAAACGAGAACAGGAATCCCGAACAAGGGGTCAAAAACCTAAAATCTTCAAAATTAACCCTACAAAGAAATTTTTACTTCTAAACTACTCTAGGGAACTAATAATGAAGAATGAAAAAGACTAGACTGAAAACGGAGGTCGTTTGACCCAAAAACGAGTCAAGTCAAGTTCCGTACCCGAGACCCGTTCTTTAAAAATCAAAAGTTTGAAAAATTAACCCTACGAAAGTCTTTATATTTTTCCTACGTAAGTTATGACTAAAGAAAATTTTCTAAAAAAGAAAAATATTTTTTTGATAATTTTTGTATTTTTTATGAATTTTTAAAACTTTTAACGAAATTAAATTATAAAAAATACTAAACTATTTTTAAAAATTCTGAAAAAATTACCTAAAATACTAGACCCTACGACTATCCTAAGAAAAATAAGAAACCCAAATTTCGGCTTATAAATAAGCCGAAAATAAGCTCAAACGAGCTTATAAGCCTAAGGGACAAAACACCCTTAAATAACCAAGTGCCCAAGGGTCTAACAGAAAAGACCCAAGGGCACAGCGGTAAGGGTGTGTGTTATAAAAGAGGTGTATTGAGGGTAGAGACCCGGGTTCGAGTCTTGCTCACCCGGGTTTCCCCTTATCTCCTCTTTTTTATTTCAAAACTTTTTACACAACTTTGTTAAGCACATGAAGCTTAACATTTTTCATAACTAGTACTTTTTGAGAATGCTTATAAATAAGCTGGAAAAAGAGCTTTTTGATTGACAGTTTGCTTAAAGTAACTTAAAGGCAAAATGGCTTTTTCTTTTGACTCTTATGAACAAATAAGCAAATTCAGTGGGAAAAAAACAAGCTCAACTTAACACACCAACATTAAGAACTACTAAGAACAAAAATAAGCAAATGAAAGAAACCCAATAAGCCAGAAGTTGGCTTAAGCACTCAGCAGTACTAACTTAAGAGTTAGTACTGCTAGGGTGAATTTTAAGTCTACTAGACTTGTTAAGGGGCAAGATAAGCTAAGAACAAGGGAAAACTTAATCCTAATAAGCAACTATAACTAAAATCAGTTAAATTCAAACATTAATAAGCACCTAATAAGCCAGAAAAGAGATTAAGCTATATTTCTATACTATGCTAAAAAAAATCAAATGGCCTAATTTGAGCTTAAATTTAAGCTACCTAAAGTGCTTCCTAAGGTCTACAAAGCTAGGACTTAATAAAAGAGCTTATTGGCTTTTTAGAAAAGCCAAAAGCTTGGGCTGAGGCCCCCTAATAAGCTAGAACAGTGGGCTTAAAAATGGTGTCTAGCACCAGGGCAGTTTCAACAAAAAGGTTTTGTGAAAAAGTTAGCTTAAAATAAGCTCTCCAATAAGCTCAAAAACAAGAACTTAGTTAAAACAGATGGAAAGTGCCTTGAAATGAACTTGTGCACAAGTTTTTAGAACCTAAAACTCTGATTTACCCTCTGGTTTTTGGTTTGTGAAAAAGGGCTTTTTGTTTGTACTAAGAGATGACATAAAATTTGGCAGATTTGACTTAGGGAAACAAATAACTCAAGACACTTTTTTAAAAACTTGTTTAGACCTCACAAATGACACACTTTTAAAACTATAACTTGGGTATACAAGAGCTTATCCAATTAAGCTCTTGTATCTCTTTTAAAACCAACAGTCTTAAAGGCACACTTAGAAAAGTTGAAAAACACTTTAAGGACTTGAAAAGTTTGGAAAACAGACACAAATGAGCTTAATAACCTTAGCCAAAGTTAGACAATTGACACTAACCCATAACCTTGCCATTTTGACCCATTTTGGGCTTAACCCAAACACCCCTTAATATTTTAAAAACGAATTTTTAAAACTGTAAAGACTAGTTTAAGCACCAAATTTTGAAAACAAGTATTAAGCAAGCATGGTTAAGCACAATAAGGTAAAAAGAACAGGCAAATAAGCACTTTGAAAAACTAATAAGCTAACAACAGTAATAAGCTTATCTAGGCAGTTTTAAGGCAAATTACAAGTGAATGATACAAGAGCAATTAAAAGGCATTCTTGAGCATAACTAAACACATATAAGCACAAAAAGACATAAATAAGCTAAAAATAAGCAATGCTACAGTAATTTTTAAGCAAAAATTTAAAAAGAAAGCATACCTTAACTCCTTGCTCAAACAGGAGTAAATGAACCTAAATAAGCTTTAATCCTACCCCTTAGCTTATAAATAAGCTATACTAAGCACCCAATGAGCCATCCAAGTTTGCTCATTCATCCTTAGCTTAATTCACACTGTAACTTTTTTTTCTTTTGAATTTTTCTTAAATCTTTGTATAAAGGTTTAACAACAGGTTAAAGATGCTTGTATGAGCTTAAAAGACATAAGATATCTTAAGAACTTTGAACAAAAAGTAAAACATAAAACTGAATTTTCATTAATCTTCAAAGAGACAAGTACATAAAAGTTGGACTACTTAAAACTTAAAACTGAATTCTAAAAAACTACACACTAAAAAAACTAACTCGTTTGCCTCAAGGGCTTACAAAGGCTTTTATAGCCAAAAATAAGCTAGGGTTTGGTCTTGACTTTGTGTCTTCACTTGTTGTGCTAGTTTTCTGAGACAAATGCCCGTCTTGTGTTTGTTGTGAGTGTGTAAACACAAGGGCAATCCTGGCCCTTGGTTATGCTTGGTGCCCACTCAAAATTATCTCAACCTTTGATCGAATTGTGGGAATTAGGATCGCCAAGCTGGATGATAGCCCATGTGGGGGTGGGGTTTAGTGTATGAGTTTGTTGCAAATGATAAGTCCTTGTGAGGTATATTAAGTTTCAGAGGTTTGGCAGTTTTTAGGCCCTTGAGGGTTATATGACTCTTTCACCATACGTCCTTGTGGCATAACAGCGTTAGGGCTATGGGCTTGTGGGCTTAATTAGGCAAAAAGGGCCGTTAGGTTTAATAAAGGAATTTAGGCTTTTGTAGATAAGTGGGCTGACCCGGGCCCACTAGGTGGGTACGGGTGGGCCCACTTTTGGCATTTTACGTATTTTTGGGATTGGTTTTTGATGCTCTTTTCAATGCCATATCCCGGTGTTGACTTTGACTTCGTCTTGACTTCATCAAATTCCCAAACGTTGTCGAGTCGATCCGAAAATTTTCGTTTTAGCTCCGTTTTCAATCCTTTTGAACCCTTGGCCTTAGTTTTTTCGCGCTCTTTCCAAATCCGTGCTCAGTTTTGTCCGATTTAGCTTTGTTTTTGTCTTTTAGTGAATATTCGGTACCTGCAAACAAACACACACAAAAAACAGGCAAATTATGGCATTTTAAATGTGCTTTTTGGATTGTAGAAGGGTCATTTTAAAGGTAAAAGGTATGTGTAATTAAACGCATACCAAAATCCCCCATACTAAGACATTGCCGTGTCCTCACGCAATGCTATGAAGTAAGCATTTAGAAAACTAAGAATCTCAAACACCCTCGACTAATAACCTCGAAAAGTAGCTAAGTGTTCATCGAGGAAGTTAAAGACTCATAAGTTTTGAAAATCCCCGTCTTTACCATTTTTTATCTATACACCTATTCCTACACATCTTTTTGTATTTTTCATTTTTCATATTACTCAACTAACTAGAACGTTTTGACTTTCGTTATTTAATAACTTTAAGGGATCATAGAACAAGATGCATTTCGATCCGAGAATGCCCCAAAAAGGATAAATTCATCAGTTCCCAAATTCCCACGACTTTTCACTTATTCCAAACCAAGCTTAAAAAAACAGAAATCACCGTTAATTATGAGTTAAGATGCTAACACTACTAATTTGTAAACTTTTCACTCCCGACAATTTATATCTTAGGTATGTGCTATTTTGAAATTCCAACCATGGATCAATGTTTTGCAAACATTCTAAGTTTCAAGTTCCACCCGAGAAAAGAGTTTGAAGGCGAGATATCCCTATGTAGCGACTTTTTCAGCTCGCACATCCCAACCTTTGCGGTTAAGTGACCATGCTTTTGATACCCCACAGAGACTAGTAATCGGGACTCCACGACCCTTAGGTTCAAAAAAAAACTCTCAAGTTTTCCTTCCCGGAAGTGCACATAGCTTCATAAAAATAATCGCCAAAGTTCAAAACATAATTTGAATTTAACAAAAAGAAGAACTTTTTATTCACACTAGCACTAATATTAACCATTATTGCACAGGATTTTGAAACCCCATCGATCGAAAAATAAATTACCTTATTTAGAGTTGCAAAAAAAAAACATCGTTGTGAGCCGCAAGTAATGCAGCAAAAGCAAAACTTTATATCGACTCGGATAATATTATTCTCGACATAATGGTTTTTCTTTAGAAAGAAGGCTGTAAAGCATACGTTTGTGACCGCCGGCCGGATCGGCAGAAGATACAACAATCATCAAACTTTTAATCAACACCCACATTTATTATATTGTTATATATTAGTGCATGTTTTTTTTCGATTTTTTCTATATATTGGGAAAAACGGTCTTTTTGAAAAATTCAAAGTAAAGGAATGTGTGAACTAAAACAAATTCTAAATTTTTTTTTGCTAATTAACTGAGGTGAATACAGAGAGATAAAAATCAAAATATTGAATTTACACTGATTATATAACACAAATTTTCCCAACCCTACCACGTATATTAATTCGAGGTTTTGATACCATTATAAAGGATAATACTATTGGGCTGGGATTGGAGAAACACAGTTAAAGCGCCAAATTTTTTTACCCACACACAAGCATGAGCTCTTAAGATTTTTTCTTATCCAAAACTAATCATCCTTGTTATAAGAAGAGAGATGCTAGGATGAATTCGAAAATATAAAATAACAACCAACCCCCTAGTGTCCAACCCAGCACAACTCCCACCCTCCACGCAATAATCTCAACACCGTTCAGATAACATACGCGTTATACAAAATTATATAAAGAAAATAGTTACTATAAAGAAAGTAATGCATCCTACTAATCCCTTTTTTAAGATAAGATAGAGATTTTAATTAAGAGTTATAATGAGAAGAAGTACGATAGTGAGCATCATTTCTATTTCTGCCCCTTATATAAAATTAACACTATCATTTTTTTTTTTTTTTCGTGTTTCCTTTTCTCTTTTCTCTTTCTTTTTGTACTTTTTATATCTTCTTTGTTTTTTTTTAAACATAACAACTAGCATTACTCAAACATTATTCGCATTATTATTTCAATGTTATACTATTTATGGAAAAACACCAACCCTCACCCACATGCCTAAAAATTAATATAAAAATAATAATTAATATAAAAAACATTTGGTATTAACAAACACCATAAAGCAATCATAATCGATAAATATTAATTTATGTAAAATTAATATATATATTATTAATAGCGTTTTTTAAATATTTAACATAATAAAAAAACGCATATCAACCAACCAAAAAAAATCAAAAGTTATTTATTATTAATATTTTTTTTATTTAATTATTTTTTTATTTTTTTTTCTAATTTTTTTAAGATATTATTTTAATTATTTAACACAAGTTGTGGACTATCATTTTTTTTTTATACTAACCTCACAACACCACGTCGCAGAAAAAAAAAAAACAACAAAGAAAAAAAAAAAATTATATTATATATTTTTTTTCCGTACTTCGCGAGTATTCTGCGAATGCGTAGTCTAAAAGTTAAGGACACGCTAGACTCAACCCGCTCGATCGAGTCAAAATTTACTCTTATTCTACCAGTAGAAGTCAAAATTGTGACAAAACACTTATTTTATTTTTTGAAATTTTTAATTTTTTAATTTTATTTTTGAAATTTTGGTTGTGAAAAACGGGATAATACGTGAGAACAAAAAAACTTCTGCAAAAGGCACAATCAAATCGAATATCGCCCCCATCATAAATGACACAATGTTCTCAATGTTTTACGAAGGGTTTCTACTCCTTAAAAAATCCTAAACCGATCTAAGTCATGCTTAAAGATAAATTGTTAGTTGAGATAAGGATTAGTGATATCGTAGTCCCCAAAATGAAGATGAGGATGTGAAAGCTCGCGGTGAATGAAGGGACAAAACGAAGAGCTTCAAACATCCGGGCATTCCTAAACAATAAACCACAAAACACAAAACACCGAGATATAGAGAGGATGGCGAGCCTCCTCACAACACTAAACACTTATTAGCAAATAGAAGAAGATAGAATGGATAAGCATGGGGTGCCATCCCACGAAGCGCCTTGTTTTTTTTAAACCGCGTCACCAGTCGACTCGACCCGAATTCATTCAACTTGTCCATGGGGGAGCAAATGAAGATAATAATTCTTCATCGACTTTCATTCAAGTGGATTGGATAAACATTTGAATTTTCATGAAAGTATTCCCCTCCGATGATATACACTCTGGCATACAAAAAAATGATAAATGGAGATGCCCGTTGGTCAAAAATGGTATCTTCAATTCCCCAGGAGAGAAGATATGGAGACACGGATACGAAGAAATGGAAGAAAGATCCATATCAATATAAGCGGAAGAGAGGTTTTCACTTAAAAGATGAAATCCGTACTTGGTGGATTGGTGGGTAAAAACATTGGCCCAATGAAACTTCTGGGTTCTCTTGTTGGGAAAATATCTTCCCACCTCATCCATAGTACGATTGCCCAGTCCTCGGGCTCAAGCTTAAAGCAATATGATCATACTCTGGTAAGATATGAGTGTCGCAAGTTCATTCGGCGAACTCCTCATGAATATAAAATCGACTCCTATCGCAGGAGGAAATGGATTGACGAAAAGATCAAAGATGAACAATCATATTGAAAAAACAGCATGAGATATGGTACTGCCACTAATCTTTCATTAATATTATCGTCAATCAGAAAAGAAAGCTTCATAATCCTGATAGAGAATAACTAAGATAGTGGTACACTAAGCCACAACTTATTCTCTTCCAAATCAAAGCAGAAAGATTCGGTTAAAGAATTATCAAAGGTGTTAGTCTCCTCCAAGAAAAGGTTAAGAGATGTGGAGGAAGACTTGGTCATAACATCGGAAGATGAGAGTGGGAATTATCACTTTAATGCTTCGATGTTTAGCAATAAGAAGATTGACATCAACAATTATTCGACTAAGTATATCATCTTGATTGTTAGAAGAATATCGTATTAAATCCCTCCAACTTTCCGGGATATAACAATTCACCTACCCTCTAAGCTGACGATACTCAGCACGGGAGGTGGAAGCAATCGACATAAGTCGATGTTCTCATAAGAATCTTCATCACTCGAAGGAGACTCATCATGGAATCGAGATAGTCTCAGAATGTTTTCTTTGAAAGCTCAAGAAAGGTAGATTGATTACAAAGCAAGGCAACATCACACCACACTGTCGGGAATCCCTCAAGGACTCACTTGGGATTGGGGCGAGGTTCCTCACACTAGACTTTATTACTATCGTGTTCCGCTCCCATTGCGGAATAGTGTAAAGATGCTCGGTACCCCCAAACTACGAGAGTTCAAAACGGGCTCCTCGGTTGGTAAGGACGGGGTGTGATTGCAAAGGGTATATCATTCGTCATACATCATAGCACATGGGAATCTTCACTATCGATCTTTAAGCCCGCTGCTTTATACCTCCGAAATTTCTCCTTTTCTACTCTTCTTTTGTATAGCATGACCAACCAAATCACAAAAATAGGACACACAAAAAGATAGAAAACTCATTAAAAACGTGCATCAGGTAACAAAAAAGGATATGAGGAAAAAAAATTGAGTTAGGAATTAACAGAACATAGAATTCAACACGGTACAATCACAACGAGTAAAATAAAAAAAACAAGAGCCCCCGTGTGTGTGAATAAAAATCAAGGTATGGTCCATAGTTTTCCTCTGTTGCGGCCGGCTGCTCGTTTGCGCGCGCGTGACACCAACCCCACAAACAAGAAAGGATGCCTCTCGGGACAATCTGAGCAAACAGATTCGACGCCGTTGAATGGAAACTACTCACGTACAGTTTCATTTTTGGGGGGAAGGTAGCCCGACAGGGTCCCCCCCACTGACTTGGCCCGAGCCTTAAGATGAAAGATGGAGTGTGGTGGGCCTAGCCCATCGCCAACCAGGGTATGCCTGGGATTCGCGAAGAGCAGCACCTTACGATGTTCATGACCAATTGGATCCAGACGTAACCAGTAGCGTACCAAGGAGAATCACGCGCTCTATGATCGTTACTGTATCGTAAACGAAGACAGAGCGACAAAATGGAGAGATTCGATCAGTGTGCAATGTCTATCAATATCCTAAGTGGAATGACATCAAAGCCGTTGAAAACGTAAGCTTGTCCTCCAACACGATCGCGAATGAAACTATGCCCTGAATCGTGCGGCCGTGTGCAAACATAGTTCATCGCCGATCCTTAACGAAGACTCAGGTAAAGCACCGTCTCTCGGAACCTTGTGGGTTAGGAAGTAAAGCATCCCGAGGTTTGGGCATCTCGTTGAGCGTGGAAAGCATTGGAACCCCAATTTCTTTCTTCGGCGGCCGTTTCTTTTCCCGTCCCCCTCAGCCCCGGCAAGCGCTTCGCTTCCGGTTCTTCGAAGAAATCAAGTTACTTTTCCCTTCTTCATTGATTTTGGGGAAAATGAACCGTCTACCAGTTAAGAAGCTAGACATCAAGTAAGTGGCTTGATGAGGATAACTAAACTAATACGCCAGAGCTGGCTGCTGGCACAAAAGGGTGGTGCCTTACCGCACCGCAGGCGAACGCGCGGTAGCATTCATGGTGGTGCTTCAGGATTCTAATGTACTGCGTCCAAGATCAGACCGAGCTTGTCGGCAGACCACTGTCGTCCCATTCTTGAGTGAGCTGGAGCGCAGCCATCTTATCCACTGAACTAGCTAGAAGCTATCGCTTCGGGTCGAAGCACTAAAAGAAAAGGACCAGGAAAGGCGGCGGCATAGGAACCATGGGACCCCTACTAGTAAAGGGAAAACGGAAGTGCACTACTGCGCACGAGCTGAAAAAGCCCTTTCCCTTTTTAATAAAAAGAAGGTAAGCTTCATAGCTCCAATCTAGTAAAGGGGCTTTGATGGATGCCCTTTGTATAGGTTGGGTTGCTGGATACGGGATCCTCGTAGTAGGCTGGACCAACATCCAATCGAGAGAGGGCAGTCTTTAGAAGCAACAGGTTGGGAAACCAAGAGAACGCTTGGCCTTTTCTTATCTTCTTCCCGCCCTAGGAGTAGGAGTAGCACAAAAAGAGGGATTAACATTTTGGACCATAAACCATGTGTGCTTGAATTTTTGTTTTAAACAAGAGAAATTGTTTAATGCATATTTGGTTAACTTATTAATTTTCTTAATTAATTATTTTTATAAAGTATAAAAGAGATGCATGAGTGACAAATAAAACTAGGACATCAGCGACACATCATCATTAAACATGCCATCATATTCACCGCATTTTACTCATCATTGTTATCATCATGCAAAAATATAAAAATACTCAAACTTTATATAAACATACCTACAACGGAGTTTGAACAATACTAAAACATGTGCAAAATCTGCACCCTTGACGCGTGGTCTAGATGGTTTCAGTGGAGATGGCATGTGGTGAGCAACGACGGAGCTTGAACAATTTTTCGAGGAGATCTGAAGGGTAATTCATAAAACTTAAGAGGGCCAAACCATAATTTATTTAGAAAGTTTAAGGTTTATAACATAAATTATGCATTAGTACGAACGTATATGATGTAAATATGACAAATTCTAAGAGGGTCACGACCCTTCCTAGTCTCCACATGGCTCCGCCTATGGTGGTGAGTCAAGTTGGTATTAGTCCTTCACTCACCATAAGGGCATCTCCAATGCAGGGTGCAATACAAAGTTCTGCCACATCAGCATCTTATTATTTTATACAAACTCTCACAATGCATTGAACTTTACACAGTTTAATGCATTTTCATATCACCATAAAAAATTAATATAGCAAGGAGTAAGTGGACATGCTAGTGGTACAAAATATGATATAAAAAAGAGTAAATGGACATGTTGGCCCACCACTTACGCATATTGGGTGTTTGTTTAGTAAAGAAGTTGAATTAAAGCAACGAATGACGTTGAGAATTCACAATGCACTCAAGTTCGGCTCGCTTGAATTTGTAAGACTCAATCTCGTGTAAGCATAACTTTTGTAACTCAAACTCGGCTCGACTCGTTAACACTCGGCCCGACCAAATAATTATACTTGAAGGACCAAAAGACAATGTTTTCACCACATTTTACACCAACATAATCACTCTATCCAAAAACACACACAACAAAAACACACACAATGGCACTACTACTCCAATCCTCAGCTTCATCATTCATCTCACAATTCCCAGCAATCTCATCCATTAACACCGTAAGGTTAGCACCTTGCAACCGTCATAACGGGTTATCAGTACGGGCAGAAGCAGCAGCTGGAATAGTGCTTGTTGATAAATCAGAAGCGGATAAGGTTAACCGGTTGAAAACGTCTTATCTGGAAAAGATTATTCCTTTGCTTAAAGAAGAGTTTAATTACACTAATATTCTTCAGGTATATCACATTCTTTGCTTATACTGATTAAATTGCTTATTGTTTAACCCAAATGTATAAGGTGTTTGTTGTAAGCAATGTTTTAAAACCCGGGT
>BQNB010175451.1:0-13158 GCA_026074375.1 Tanacetum coccineum
TAATCGGAAACAAAGAGAAATTGAGTGAAATGGCAAAATTGAACGAAACTTGCTCGGCGGTCATCCTTAACAAGTTGCCTAGAAAACTTGGAGACCCCGGCAGATTCCTTATCCCATGTGAATTTTCTGGCATTAACACATGCAATGCCTTGGCCGATCTCGGTGCAAGCATCAATCTTATGCCGTATTCCGTGTGGAAGGATCTCTCTCTTTCCGAGCTTACCCCAACATGCATGACGCTAGAGCTAGCGGACCGTTCAATCACTACACCAATCGGTATCGCCAAAGACGTCCGTGTGTTGGTGGGAAAGTTCCAATTTCCAGCCGATTTTGTGGTTGTTGAATTTGAGCCAGACCCCCGAGTACCTCTAATTCTCGGGAGGTGTTTTCTGAAAACTAGTCGTGCATTAATCGATGTGTACGAGGGTGAAATTACCCTTCGTGTTGGCAAAGAGGCCATAACTTTCAACCTAGATCAAACTTCGAGGTACACGGCAAATTTCAATCATATGACGGCAAACCGGATTGACGTCATTGATATGGCTAGTGAAGAATACTCGCAAGAGGTCTTAGGTTTTTCTGATTCGGTAGCATACGGAAATCCTTCTCCGTGCTTTGATCCTATTGTTGCTAATTCATCTCCGACCTTAACTCCATTTGGAGAAAGTGACTTTCTACTGTTCGAGGAAGCAAATGCTTTTCTTGCTCTAGATGATGATACAACTTCACCGGAAGTTGATCCGACTTATTATGATCCCGACGGGGACATTCTCATCCTAGAAGCATTCTTGAACAATGAACCACCGACTCCTATTCCAAATCAAGGAGATTGTTCACCAGAAACCCAAGAAGAAATCAAACTTTGTGAAGCCAAAACTGTTAAATCTTCGATTGATGAACCGCCAGAGGTTGAACTCAAAGACTTACCTCCCCATCTTGAATACGCATTCTTGGAAGATGACAACAAGTTACCAGTCATCATTGCTAAAGAATTAAGTTTGGGGGAGAAAGCCGATCTGATCAAGGTTCTTAAGTCCCACAAGCGAGCCATCGCTTGGAAATTATCCGACATTCAGGGTATTAACCCGGAATTTTGTACCCACAAAATTCTAATGGAAGAGGACTATAAACCTGCAGTTCAGCATCAGAGAAGGGTTAATCCAAAAATCCACGATGTCATCAAGAATGAAGTTGAAAAACTTCTTGACGCAGGATTGATTTACCCAATCTCCGATAGTCCATGGGTCAGCCCGATACATTGTGTGCCCAAAAAGGGTGGATTTACCGTTGTTCAAAATGAAGAAAATGAGTTGATCCCAACTCGATTGGTTACCGGGTGGCGGGTATGCATTGACTACCGCAAGTTAAATGAAGCCACCCGTAAAGACCACTTTCCACTCCCGTTTATGGATCAAATGCTCGAGAGATTAGCGGGAAACGAGTACTATTGTTTCCTTGATGGATTCTCCGGGTATTTCCAAATTCCCATTGACCCTTGTGATCAAGAAAATACCACATTTACTTGTCCCTACGGAACGTTTGCCTACCGTCACATGCCTTTCGGCTTATGCAATGCACCGGGCACGTTCCAAAGGTGTATGTTGGCCATCTTTCACGACATGGTTGAAAAGACAATGGAAGTCTTCATGGATGACTTCTCGGTCTTTGGGAATTCCTTTGAAAATTGCCTCTCCCGTCTTGAGAAAATGTTGCAAAGATGTGAAGACACCAATTTGTGTCTTAACTGGGAGAAGAGCCATTTTATGGTCAAAGAGGGCATTGTCCTCGGCCATAAAATTTCTAAAAATGGGATTGAGGTTGACAAAGCCAAAATAGATGTCATTGCCAAATTACCTCATCCCACCACTGTCAAAGGAGTTAGGAGTTTTCTTGGTCATGCCGGTTTTTACCGGAGATTCATAAAGGATTTTTCCAAAATATCCCGACCAATGACTCATCTTCTCGAGAAGAATACTCCATTCATCTTCTCTAATGAATGCATCCAAGCTTTCCAAACGTTAAAGAATAAACTTACGGAAGCTCCGATCTTGATTGCCCCAAACTGGGATCTACCATTCGAACTTATGTGCGATGCAAGTGATTACGCCATAGGGGCAGTTTTGGGGCAACGTCATGAAAAACACTTTCGGCCTATCCATTATGCTAGCAAGACGATGACCGAGGCTGAATCTAATTACACCACGACGGAAAAGGAAATGTTAGCCGTGGTGTATGCATTCGAAAAATTCCGGTCTTATCTTATCATGAACAAAAGCATAGTGCATACGGACCATTCCGCCCTTAAGTATCTCTTTGCAAAAAAGGATGCCAAGGCGAGATTGCTCCGATGGGTTCTCCTCCTCCAAGAATTTGACTTCAAAGTTATTGATACTAAAGGAGCCGAGAACCTCGCAGCCGATCATCTGTCCAGATTGGAAAACCCGTATGAAAACGTCAATGATCCTAAAGAGATAAATCGAAGAGATATATTCCCTGGTCGTATTCCCAAAACGGGCTGCAATTGACAAGTAATCCTGGTTTGCTGAGGAATTGAAGGTGTAATAATTATGATGGAAACCTGATAAAAATATAACTAAAATTAAATTAAATAAAACTTAATTTAAATCTACGTGAAAACAAGCAAGGAAATGGGGATCTTAAAAACTACGGGAAACAAAATTAGTTAATATGGATTAGAATTCTTAAACTACGGGAAGCCAATAATTAATTATTGGGAATCCTAAAATTAAATCCTAAATTAATACGGGGAACAGAATTAGGTATCGGAAACCTAAAGTACTAAAAATTAAAAAAAATAAAGTGCTAAATTAAATATAAAAACATAAATTACATCTAATTACTAATTTTGAAAAAATAAAAAAAAAAAACTAGAACTAAAACGGAGGCGTTTGAAATGTAAAACGAAAAGAAAACGGTAAATCGTTACCATGTAAAACGGTCTAAGACTGAAATTTAAAAGAAAATTAAGCTATAAAACTAAATTTTATATTTTTTCCTAGACACTAAATTGACAAAAGAAAATTTTGTAAAAAAGAAAAACATTTTTTCATTTTTTTTTTATATTTACTAAATTTTATATTTTTCCTAGACACTAAATGACAAAAGAAAATTTTATAAAAAAGAAAAATATTTTTTTATTAATTTTTGGATTTTTTATGAATTTTTAAAGATTAATAACTAATTAAAACTAAGAAAATAGAAAAAGACAAAAAATAAAAGTTATAAAAATTCTGAAAAAATAAAATTAAATAAAGAAAAAGTTAACAATTCTAAAAATATAAAAATGCCCAAATTTTACTGTTTAAATAAAAAGTAATTAAACTAATTAAATTTTAACCTAATTTAATTATTTAAATTAAATAAAACTAACTGTGGTTAACCTAAGGGACTAACAGTGAAAAGGGACAAGGACTAACGGGGTAACAGGCTAACTAACCACAGGGACTAACAAAGGTAACTACAAAAGAGAAAATTACACAATTGGTCCCTGAGGTGGACCCCGATTACAAATTAAGTCCTAAGTGCTTATTATCAAAAAGCCAAAGAAGCAAAGTTGTAAAGGGGCTTAAGGGGAGTAACTTTTGTAAAAGCACTTATGCTTTTTACTCACTGAATAAGCTAGAAAAGTGAGCTTTTGGACTGCAAAAGCTTAATAAGCTTATGAGCTTATTTTTCTTTCTTATTGGGATATAAGCTAACTAGATAAGCTACAACTAATAGGGAACAGATAAATAGGCTAGGGGATTCTTAAATAAGCTAAAGTATCTAGAATAAGCCCTAAAATAAGCTGGAATGAAATAAGCTATGGTGACAGTTTTTAAAAGAAAACAGAAAAGTACCTACTTTAAGCCCTAAATAAGCTAAGCTAAAGGGGGAAATAAGTTATAAGATTTTGGGGAATTAAAGGGCTACTAATAAGTTATAAATAAAAGCTAAAAGATCCTAAGACTTATTATCTAAATAAGCTAGAAAAGTGGGCTGAAAATGGTGTCTAGCACCAGGGTAACATGCAACAGTGGCTAGGGGCTTTTTGGGCTTATGAAAAATAAGCTCTTATGAGCTTTTTAGCCAAAACAAACCACAAACAGATTAACAATGGTGGCATATGAGCTTATTTCCAACTCGGGTTTTTTTTGGGGTATTAAAATGGACTTAAACCTGCTGAATTTTGAGGTGGAAGTTCAAGGTTTTCAAAGAAATGGGGTTTAGATTCATTGACTTTTACTTGGTGAACTTAAAGGGACAGAACAAGGGGTGTTTTATTTGGCTAGTTTATGACTTAAATGACACAACAAAGGTGTGCTTAAGCTGTGTCAACAGCTTAAGCTTTTAAGCACAATGTAAACTTATGAATTTTGGCATGAAAAAACAATGACCCTTTAAAATTATTTTTAATTTTAAACTTGTGAGAAATGGCTTAAATGAGCCTACACACTCAGCCAAGAATGGCTGAGTGCCTTTGACCCATGGTGGTGCTCAAACTGACCCATTTTAAGTCAGTGCCAAACACCCCTTTAAAGTATGAATTCGGGTTTTTATCCTTTTTTAGTGAAATGAAAGCTGAGATAAAATATAATAAGTGAAGTTTGATCACTTTTAACACTTTTTAAAACAACTTAAACAGATATAATCAACTAACATTAAACTTTAAATTTCGAACATTAAAATAACAAGAAATTCTTAACTTTTATTAAAACTGAATGAATTACAGCATAAGCTTTTCAAATGAACTGGATTACACTAAAATGCTTGATAAAAGACTTTTAAAAGTAAAATTACACTAAAACGTATATAAAAAAGGGTGGTGTATTGGTTTCGGGCTTGCTACTATTCTTCTTTTATAGATGTCCAAATCGCATACTTGCATTGGGATGAGCTTTGTCCTTGTGAGTGTGCAATGTCTCTCAGCAATCTAGCCTTCCTTTATTCTTGATACATCATCTCACCATTCATGGGGTACGGGGTATTTGTGTGTGTTTGCCAACTGGAAAAATTATAGGGGTAATGGGGAGGTGGGAAATGGTTAGAGTGAGCTGGGAAGTGTACTAGGGATAGTGGTATGGCCTAGAAACTGTGGGAAGAGGTGGTATGGGTTTTGGCGGTAAAGGGTATCGAGTACCCTGTTGTTGCAGGTTTAAATGGAAAGAATGGGGAAGAGGCAAGAGTGCCCCCCCATCTTTGGTTCTCTTTTCATTCTACTTAAGCCCTAAAACTAGTTATAAAAGATCTTTGGTTATTGACACAAATGGTCCTTGTCGTTTTATAACAAAAGGGAGTTAAAAGAGTTTTGGGTAATTTGCAAAACCGCTTCTGGTTTTTATAGAAAAGAATAAAAAAGGTTTTTCACAATACTTTGCAAAACTGCCCTGTTGTTAGAAAAAAAAGGGTATAAAAATAGCCAGTTTGGGCAAGTTTTGGTCCCTGGATATTTTTACCATTTTTTAAATTATAAAACACTTTTTTAAAACTTGGCAATTTCGCCCCTAAAGTTTTATAAAAAGGAATTGTGGGCTTTTGTTGGGCTTGGGTTGGTGTTGGGCTATTGGGTTTTTTTTGTGTTGGGCTATTGGGCCATTGGGTTTGGTTGGGCACAATAATGGTGATGTGATGGGTTTGTGTGTACATGGCTGAGATTGGCTTGTAATGGGGCTAAGATTGGGGCCTTCAAAAGTCTTCATAGTTTTTGTTCAATTGCACACAAATGGGCTTTGAATTGATTGAGGGCCCATTTGGTCTTCCACAGTCTTCATAATTATACTTTGGGCTTTCCCGGCCCATCAGATGGGGTTAAGATTGCATTTCCAATAGTATTCTTCAGTTCCGGCTCGGTTTGACTGAGATTCTTTGTATTGACTCTGACTTTGGCCATTTTTGGACTTGGCTTGATTTTGCAACAGTCTTTTCCATTCTATGTCAGTTTTGTCATTTGGCTTGGTTTTCTGTCTTTTTGGTTGATGTCCACTTCTGACAATAAAATGAAAACCACATATATTTGGCAGTTTTTGTCTGTTTTTGGTCATTTAAGCTCATTTTTGAAGGTAAAAGATATGTGTAATTAAGCACATATCACTATTCCTTTTGGATATTTCATAGTCTTGTCTGCTAATTCAACTATCAATTTAGTGTGAGCTAATTCGCCTAATACTAAGTTAAGGTAGGTTGAGAGAGGCATAACACTAACGCTAGCTCCTAAATCAACAAGGGCCTTATCAAAGAAAACATTATTAATAAAGCAAGGTAAAGTGAAACTCCCTGGGTCTTTCTCCTTTTGGGGTATGGATCGTGAAGCTTCAGAGTAAGCTTCCGAGAATTATGGTCTATATGATCCCTTCTTTTCTTCACAGTAGTAACCATTCAAATAACTTAGAAACGTAATCATCATTTGTCTCGTCTCGTACATCACTGTACGGCTCGGTCCAGTGGATACGGCGTATTGGGAGGATCCAATACGGTGTATCGGGTATGAATCAGCTTCAATGGTAGTTGAAATCGACTTGACTTGATCTCTCAGGTTTACTTTAATAGAGATAGGTAGGCTTCCAAATCCTCTTTCTAGTAGTACCTTGCTCATTTGCCCGATTTGGATTTCCAAAGTTTTAATAGATGCTCCTTGGTTACGAATGGCAACATCTGTCGAAGCTCAAATTTCTTTAATTAAATTAGAGTTTTCTTCGTGTCTCTTTGCTGATTCACTCATTAATTTTATCAGGGTATCTTCCATAGATTGCTTTCGTTCTTGGTATGAAGGATTCACATTGTTCCTTTGACGGAATCCCGAAGTTGTTGCTCTATATCCCCCTCCTTGAAAAGGTCCACCAAATTGCGTGTAGTAAGCTTCTTCTAGGGTTTTCCCTTCTTCTTTTAGTGGGCAATCTTTGGTGTAATGAGGTCCTTTGCATTGTTCATATCCTACTTGAGCAGCATAAATTTTTTCATTTACCTTTTTGATTTCTCTTCCAAGGTTGTTCAGTTGTGCTTGTATTGCTGCTAATCCATCAAAAGTTTCAGTACTTCTGACTCTTGATGTTCCATTGTGCCATTTTTGAGAGTATTTAGTCATTTCTTAGATGACTGTTTTTGCATCAGCAGCAGTCTTTGATGGTATAGCACCTTTTGAATCAAGAATTTGTCGAGTTAGAACATCCAATCCATTATAGAACAAGACTACTCCTACATCTATGTTAACTAGTGTTGAGGAACGTCATCAAGAGGTCTTTAAATCGTTCAGCAGATAGAGGTTTTTGTCTGGCTCTTGTTGAAAGTTGTTGATTTCCTGCATTTTCTTTATAGTACGAGCAGGTGGGCAATATTTGCTTAGAAACTTTGTCTTCGGATCTTCCCAGGTTGTAATCCAACTAGTTGGTTTATTTCTTAGCCATCGAATTGCGGCTCCGGTAAGGGACATGGGGAAGGATCTAAGCATCACTTGGTCTATAGTAATATTAGGAATGTGGAATAAATCCATGATCTTAAGAACTTTCTCAATGTGTTCGTTCGCATCTTCATGATCTGAACCGCTAAAGGTGTTAGTACGTAGTTCCTTGAGAAATTGGCCCTTTAGTTCAAAGTTATCATTGTCTTTAATTTTGGGCCTAACAACCCCCGATTCCATAGTCAGCTCAGGTCTGGCTCATGTACTATTCCATAGTTTCTGCCATTGTTTCCGCTTCTTCTTCCTCCGAGTTTTCTTGGTCAGAAAATAAATTGAAATCAGGCGATCTCAACTCCTCAAGACTTAATGTCTTGAAGTGTCTCCTAGATGATCAAAATTCTCATTTCGGATATAACACCCCGTGTTTTAGGGTCATTGACGTCGTCAATAAATTCGCTATGTACTTTTAGTATTGTACGCGTTTGCTTTAAATCGTAAACGTTAAGTTAAATCACGTACGCTAAAATTATCGTTCGATGTAAACGGTGCATCAAACCAATTAACTGTTTCCATTCAAGCAGTGTTAAGTAATTATTTTGAAGATCATTATTCCACTTTGTTTACTAGTATTTTTATTGGTAGTGTAAATTGCATTTTGTTTCGCGCTTAAAATACGTTTAGGCAAACCCGGGCCCACCAAACCTTTTGCTTACGCTTCAACAAATACCCATTTTATACCCAATACTTAAAAAATTACAAAAATTACATCTTATCTAACTTCTATATCGGCCGGATGGGATTTGTAACCATATATACAAGAAATATCACCATAATTCAATCACTTGTAATTGTACAACACCCTACACCATTAAACCTAGCTTTTCTTGTTTTTTCTTTGACAAAGACCTAAGAAAAGACCCTTATAAGACCTCAATATGTTTTCCTTGACTAGTTCCTACTTACACACTTACTTATTACATTGCAAGGTGATAACACATTACATATCTATTTCCTTGGTGTGAAAAACCAAAAACCTTCCTTTTTGCTTTTTAATACCCCACGGCTCAAAACACCCACTTAAAATATTCCATACTAATTTTTTCTACACATGATACAAGTAATCTCACATCAATCCTAAGATATAAGGTATTTGCAAGCATTGGTTAACAATTTACAAGTGTTGAAGCAAAGAAAGGAATATTAGGGTTTCTAGTTAGATTAGGGTTTTGAAAGCTTGTAAGCTTGGGTTTAAAGTCTAAACAAGGGTTTAGCACATATTTCTCATCATCATACATCATCATTAAGGTTATCCAACACCCTTAACTTTTCATTTTCATGATTATATGTATATATGATGTTTACATAGCAAAATCACCATTTAGGACTTTTAATACATGATAAAATAGGTTTTCTTACTTGTAATCATGGATTTGTACACTTTTACATATGATATGTTGTTGTTAATATCATGATAAAATGGACATAGAAGTGTTGTACCATGTTGGTTTAAGCATAAAAAGTGTGGATATAAATTAGGGTTTTAAAGATTTCTTAATAAGTTTCAAGTAAAAGTGTGGTAAATATAAAACTTGTTAATCATTGCTTCATGGATTTATTCATGTTATATCGGAATGCTAAAATGATGATATAATGGAGAGTATAAGTGATGTCACTCTTGGTTAAGTATAAAAAAGATTCCAAGTATAAAACTTGTAGTTAAAAAGTATACTTAAGGAAAGTTTAGTGTTTTCATGTAATATTAATGAATTGTTAAATCTTGGACCATTGGACAAATGTTGGATTATGGACTTTATTAATATATATGACTTTTGATTATAACGTGATGTGGAAGATTGTTGGTAAATTACTAACTAGAAAAGTATATAAAACAAAAATATATAAACAAGTATACACATTGATGTCAAAGGGGCTGTTTTGATTCGTGTATAATGACAGCCACTTTATGATTTAGAAAGATAGTACACTTCACTACGATTCCAAAAAGGTAAGAAACTCGAAAAACGGATTAATAACGAGAAAGATACGTTAAAAATACGATTTACGTTAATACGGTTTTATTAAAATAAACTTTTAAAGCAAGTTTTATAAAATACTTTCAAAAAATAGAAAGTTTTTGTTATTTTTTCACAGATTGTATATAATTTTAGGATTCCAAAATGATAAGAATCGTAATTTTTCAATTAATAACGAAAGAGTTATGAATTTCGCGAGTTTACGACAATAAATACTTTTATAAAACTATTTTTATAAAATTTACTATTCATGACAGAAAATATATTTTTATAAACCTCATAAATAGATAGGACTTTCAATTACGAGAACTTGCTTTGAAGCAATCCGCTTTAAAAACGGAGCATAACGAATAAAATACGAGTTTAGGGTTGTACGATAATAAAACTATAAAAATAACTTTATAATGGCGTGAACAGAAAAAGGACTGTTCATCAGGAATAAAATATGAAAATGTCAAATATTGATAACTCGTCTTAATACGAAAGCTGTGGATTAAGGAAACGCAAAAGAGAAACGGGACTTGAAACGTGAAAGTTATGTCATTTTTACCAAAGGTGTATTTATAAACGTTTTAACTTTATAAATATGATTTCATTAAAACGCTTAGATGGTGATTAGCTATATAGAATGATATATGATAGTAGTTACCCATGTGATTAGTACTTATACGACCTATATTGGATTAGGTTGCATTCGATCATTTACGTGACGCATTTCTGTGACATACTTTGACATACGCTCACTCAAGGTGAGTTCATAGCCCCACGTTTTACATGATTTTGTTTTATAAGTTTTTAGGGTGAGAAACATGCATTATTTTACAATTGGACCAAGTTGGTTAAGTTTTCCATTAGGATTCGTGTTGCGCTGTAGCGATAACCCTAGTTGAGCCCATTATGTTAGCCTCAAAATATTGAGTCGAACATGAAGTTCGTTCATTATGTATTTAAGTCTCGGTCAATCAATTAGTTAACGTTGTAACAGGAATGTATTGGGAATCGGGCTCGATAGTTAATCTAATTTTGTATATGTTTCGGGTTTAATCCCAAGCAAAACCCGAGCCCGGGTCCTAGTCAAATATCCCGGACGTCACTTAATGTGTCGGGGTATATAAGTAACTTTTCCACCTAGGAAAAGTTAGTTGATTTCATTTATAATATTTCACTTTTCTAATTTCTCTCTCAACTCTCTCTCCTCTTTCTCTCTCTAAATCAACTCACTTTCTTTATCTATTTTCTTGATCGATTCGTGGTTTGTTATATGAAGTGAAGTGTTATACGGGATCCTACAATTGGTACCAGAGCTTTAAGGGTGGATTCGTGTTTGATTTGTGGTTCAAAATCATTAAAATTCGTGGGTTGGGTTGTTTATTTTTTTTTTAGGGTGTTTTCACAAAATATACAAAAAAATCAAGATTTGATCTTTGTTTGTGGTTAAAAGTGTTAAAGATTTGTACTTTCGGGCTTAGATCTATCCCTTGCATCATTACTAGGTGGTTTTAACATCATTTCGTGGCTTTCAAGAATGGTTGATGATTTTTTTCTTGGCTGCGTTTTGACTCACTGAAGGGGTGTTCTTGATTGCGTTTTGCCTCAAGACTGCGTTTTGGTCATTGCGTTTTGCCTCAAGACTGCGTTTTGGTCATTGCTTTTTGCCTTAAAATTGTGTTTTGGTCATTGCGTTTTGCCTCAAGACTGCGTTTTGGTCATTGTGTTTTGCCTCAAGACTGCGTTTTGGTCATTGCGTTTTGCCTTAAGACTTGCGTTTTGCCTCAAGACTGCGTTTTGGTCATTGCGTTTTGCCTCGAGACTGCGTTTTGGTCATTGCGTTTTGCCTCAAGACACTGCGTTTTGCCTCTGCGTTTTGCCAAATTGAAGACCCTTATTGCGTTTTGCCTAGGGGAGACTCTGTCTATTTCATTTCTTGGTTGCGTTTTTTTGTCTCAAGAATTGGACTGGTTTTGTCTAAAGTAAAGACACTGCGTTTTGTCCATTAAAAACCCTTGTTTTGAAAACCTAATTTCCCGAAAAAAAAATTTGACCTTACCGCGAAGGTCGATCCGTGCATCAGGTGAAATTTGACCGAATTTGAGAATCTATTAATCATTGTCTAAACATAACAAAACATCAAATCAAACAACAAACAAAGGACTTAAAAGGACTAATCATTCAACAAACACACATTAACATCAATCGATTATTCATTCACGGTTTGTCTATTGATTTTGTAAAATCCCGTTAATTCACTTATCGGTTTTAATCATAGGCGTGTAAAATCCCGTGAACGTGAATTGCATTCAAGACCACAATTCAACCACATCACATCCACTTAAGAATCCAACCCTTAAAATTCTCACACCAGAATCACTAATACCCTATTCATTTAATTCATCATGTCTACTCCAGTCAACACATCCTCAACAGATAGTCAAATGCATAACAATATCATGGCAGCTGGTTCAAAAGATAGTATTTTAAACCATAATGCTTGGTAACCAGGAAAGATATACAATGGAGATCACCTTTCCTACGGTAGAATTGACATGAAAATCAAATGGCGAATGGGACTGAGAAAATGCATACTATTTGGTCCTTAGTGAGCCATCTACTGTGCTAGTATCATGATGGTGCGGCAACAGAAGGTAATCTGCAATACAACAACTACAACAATTGTAACAGTAGTAGTGAACATGACTCAGAGATCTAAGAACACTTTCTGTCTAAAAAAGAAGCAATGTTCTTGATTTTAACTGTATTGAGTGATATCTATTCCACTGTTGATGTTGTAAAAACCGGACATGAGATGTGGAAGCATTAAAAAGGCTAAACCGGGTGAATCATTGAACGTACAAGATGTAAAGACCAATCTGTTCTGGGAATTTAGGAAGTTTACTTCTCGAGATGGAGAATCAATGGAGTCGTATTACTCACGGTTTTATAAACTGATGAATGAATTGACAAGGAACAACTTGCAAGTTACTACAATGCAAGTGAATGTTCATGTCTTCAACCAACTTCAAACAGATAGGTCAAGATTTGTGACGGTTGTCAAGCAATCAAAAGAAATAGACACCATCTCATATCTATTATATATATTTTGAAGAATTTCTTTTTTACCTTTGTCCTCAAGGGTGAATTGGGAATTTTCCATAGTATTATATATATATTATTTTACGCGTATCACTGCTCAACTATACTTAGATAATTACTATCAAGCACCAAAACCTCAAAGATCTAATGCAACATCATCTTCTACAAGACCTAGTGCATCTACCAGGCTCAAAGGCAAAGAGATCGTCAAACCAGTTACACCTCAATCTGAGTCAGTGTCTGAAGAAGACAGTGATCCTGAACAAGCTTAGAGGGATAAGGACATGCACAAGAATTTGGCACTCCTTAAAAAGTATTTCAAAAGGCTCTACAAACCTACCAACAACAACCTTCAAACTCCAGGAACAAGACTGAAGATACCATACCAAGGTATAACACCGACAATCAGTCAGGGCAGTTTGGGAATCAAAGGACAATGACAATTGCTGGGGCTAGGGAAACTGTAGGAAGTCAGATAGTGCAACAGAATGTGATACGGTGCTTTAACTGCAAGGGATTTGGCCACTATGCAAAGGAATGCAGGAAGCCAAAGCGTGTTAAAGACTACTTGTATCACAAGGAAAAGATAATGATGTGCAAACAAGCTGAACATGGTGTTCCACTACAAGCTGAGCAAGATGA
>BQNB010175454.1:2023-13157 GCA_026074375.1 Tanacetum coccineum
CTGTATCAAATTATATAATCTCTTAACTCAGGTTCTTGCTAGAAAATGAGAACTCAAAAAGTTATGTTGTAAATTTTGAGCGGTTTATTTTCATAATATTCGCTGCCAAATATAAAGGATCTGAAGAGATAAGAACATTTGTCGACATAACTTGTTTAATGATTACCTTTTAGTGTGGATTTGATATGCAAGCATTGTGTACGTAGTAACTTTTGTGAGTTTCCATTAAAAGATATTTTGATTATTTTCACACTCATCTATTTTTTCAAAATATTTTTAATAATTACTCGTAGTTCACATAAATAGACATAGTTACCAAAGCAAAACTCACCCGATCCAAATTGACCAAGAAGAAACAGGTCACATAGTAATTCGCAAAAGGTGTGAATTAACGAGAATATTTTAATTTCACATGTTTTATTAGCACAAACTATTGTTCACCCTACAAGGCTACAATGAATTGTTCCGGAAACTTTCCTGGCCAGTGAGGCACTAATGAAAGTAGACAAGAGCCGAAACTTAAATCCTTAACCTTATATTCACAAAATCTATTCAGTGATTTTATAAGTTTTTTGAAAATGAGTATCAACTTTGTTGTCCACGTGTTCTTTTTGAGATGTCCCAATTTAATTGTCCATTACTAAAAATAGATATGAAAGTTTGATCATGTTTACTATATTACCCGTATTTGAAATTAATATTACAAAAAAACTTTAATTAATTAGCTAAGAGTAAAACTATCATTCTGTTGAAAAAAATAGTCATAAATGCATTTTTTTTAACACATGTTTTTTTTGTTGAATGACAATAAGAACTAATAGAACACTAGCAGGGTACCCGCGCGTTGCAGCGGCGGGTACCCTGCAATCATGATTTCTGACGAAATTTTTTTCGATCATCATGTTCCGTTACAATAGCTTTACATATGGCTAGATTTTTATGCTGGATAACTTTATGTATGAGACTATGAGCAACATATTTCATATAATAATAAATACATAGCAGATACTGGAGCTAGGTGTTAGTACCAAAAGTCGGTTGTCGTTGCGAGAGAGTTATGATTAAGTGCTTAATGTGCGCTGTGTCGGTGTTGTATTATGCATGACAAAACCTTGCGTTTTGTAGAAAGTATGTTTGATTCTCCAAAACTTTGTTTTTAGATACACGTGGTCATTCATATTTCTTTCTGCTTCCAGTTTAAGAAATACACCGAGTCTTATATTGTTTTTATTTTGCGGTTTTCGCGCTAGAAAATTTGAATGTATGACATAAAACGGTTTGAAAAGAAAAATGTATTCATAAATGTTTTTTCGAGTCATTGTCATATTAATTATTGTAATTATATAAGTTGTTCTTATAACATAAGGATGTTTATTGTTTATTAATTGTTTTTTTTGTGTGTAAGAGTAATCAGTACGTGGAGTCAATCTATATGATCAATTTTGCGTTCATTGTATGAAAATAAACTAAGACATCTGGTTTGGCGTGTGAGGGTTTGACAAATGATTTTAATAAGAAGGTTTTTTTTGGTATTATTGATTATATACTTGTTTAAGTTGTACCATGTATATATTAATGGTATTTGGAGTTTGAGGTGATGAGTATTTTAAGTACATAGTCAGAATGATTTATAAACATTTAAGTTTTATGTGTTGCATTGATTAGCATTAGAATCGTTGTATTATCATTAGCATTAAAACTCTGTTTATTATTAAATACATATATAAGTTTTTTGTAAATCTAAGAATGTGTAACATAAAGCTTTATGAATATGTTATACGTTAAAATCAAGTGGGTATTTAGAATGATTGTACCATAAGTTGTAATAAGATTGTTTACTTAAATTGTTTTTGAATATTAATGAAGAGGAGTGCTACTTTAATTACTTAAATTTTTTTGTCTAATCATGTGTGAGAGAACTTCAATGGATAATACCAACTAATGACTTCTTTTCAATTTCAAAAAGGCTTTTTGGTTGACTTGTGTTTTTCTTATTGGACGACAAAATCTTTTTCGATAGCTTTTTACTAGATGTGAAAAAAACCAGGTTGTTTGAAATCCGTGAATACCGGTTTGAAAACAGCAAACGAACGGTAACAACGGGGTTTGGACCAAACAGATTTCGGTTTGAGGCCATATCCGGCGGTTTGGGAACCGGTTTGGGTATTATTGGTTATATGAGTCCGGTTTGTATACGGGGTTTTCGCTGAACAGCCGGTTTTCAAAAAACCGGTTTTAACCGGAGAAACATTTTTTTTTTATTTAGGTTTTTTTTATTGTAAGAGGTCCCGTGATGGAGAGGTTTTCGATTGAGATTGCGTCAGAACGAGCAAACTTCGGGCTAAGAGAATTTATTTTTCGCGGCAAACAAATTTTTGTGGTGGATTTGGTGAAAAAATTCGTGGTGACTGACAACGTATTTGTGGAATTTTATTGATGGTCTCTAAGAAACGACACAAGGGCAAAGGTTGATTAGTGAGTTGTGTCATTTGTTGGCCTCTTCGGGTCGTTTTGGGACTCTCTATAAGAGCGTTTTTATGCTTTTATAAAGTACGTTTATAAACCACGAAAAAAAAGAAAATCTAAAAACGGTCAAAACCTGGTTTGGGTGGCAGGTAACCGGGTTCAAAACCGGTAGGTGACCGGTTCGCGACAAGAAAACGCACTCCCAAAACACGGAAGTGTTTTTTCATAAACCTAGTATTGGACTGGTTCGTTGACGAAACAGGTTCTGATTTTTGACTGAAACCAAACCTGAACTGGTTAAGCCGGTCTTGCGCCACGTCTTATTTTTACATATGACTTGTTAAATAACTAGTCATTTGTAATAGCCATTGTCATTGAATCTCTTGTGAATTTAAATTGCAATAAAAGCTATCAAATAAAACATTTAAAGTTTTTTTGCATCGGGATTCGATCTAGTAATATAAGTAGGGCTTATGTTATTTTGTACCCCACTGAATGAAACCACCATTGGTAACCCCCCCGGTTATTTTTGCGTCTTTTTTTTTGTTTGGTTTTTGTTATTTTTAATAGATTTTGTACTATGTTAAAACTGTGACACGGAAAAAACGGAACGAAAAATATAAAGTTTAACAGGTCAAAAGTATGAAACTGTCAAAATTTACGGAACAAAAACTGATAAAAAACTGCGTTGCACTGTAAAAAGAGGGGTACAAAAGAAATCTTTCGTACTTTTTGACACTATTTAGTGGGCCAGGGGGTACCAATAGTAGCACCCGTAAGTTGGATAAATATTATCCAAAAGTCAAACTAACAAAAAAAAACATAATGTACGATCAAACGCGTTTACCAGTGAAGCTATATCTTCATTCACAAGTCTGTAAACTCCTTTCATTCATTCATTCAAACAAACAAACGTGTTTCACAATCACCCCACGTTCTTTCCACTCATTTTCTCTCAAATCTTCACTAACCCATCCAAAATATCACATCTTTTTCACAAACCCATCTTCAAAATGCAGTTTTCTCATCTGGGTCACTTTTAAAATCCATTTTTTTAACCAAAATTTCTAAAAAAGTATCAGTTTTTATTACAAACCCATCTTAGAAATCCAGTTTTCTCATCTGGGCAGTTTTTAAATCTTTGTTAAAAATTTGGGTGTATGTATCACAAGAGCAAAACACAGCAAGAAATGAAGTGGGTATATCTTATTATCAAAGATCTGAATGACCAAACAAGTTTACACCAAATCACCATCTCCCGCAACTCAAACCAGCCACAAAGTCTGCAAACCACCTTCCTGCTAGTCCTAAAAGTGTGTTTTTAAACTATACAATTTAGGAAAGCCAATAGAATGATTTTAATAATCATATATACTATGGTAACGGTATTGGGTAGGGGTCAGATTGGAGTAAACTAAATTATGTATACAAAAGTCTAGTGATTGAAATATGCTTGTAAGTCCTATAATAAGAAAAATGATTACCAAAGGCGCGATAAGGAGATATGAGAAGAAGAAGTGCAAATTATGCAGCAATTAAGTGGCAAAATAATATTGTGGAGTATTAAAGGTGCTTAAGAATTAAACAAAGTGTTCATCTAGTTTATGGAAGAGTGGGAAGGTGGTGATCTATTGATAGGATTATTGTCCAAAGGTCATTATAGTGAGAGAGCTGCCTCTTCGATATATAGACCGGATTGTGGAATGTGGTTTTCATGTGTCAATTTTAATGGGTGTGATTGCATCGCATTTGAAGCCCGAGTATATTTATTGTTGTATAAGAGTGAGGGAGGTGCTTTGTTGAAAGCTACGGATTTTGGGTTGTCGGTTTTTATTCAAGAAGGTATTGCTTGCTTGTTCCCTTTTGATGTTTTTGGTTGTTTTACTAGAAATGTGGTAATTGTATCATTTGATCTTTTAGATTTGTGTTTTAATATACATGGATCTTGAACCTTGAAGTAGAATTATTGCAAGTAACGCTTACCCTTTTTTGCCTTAAAGATTATAAGTTTCTATTTATGGATGAATGGATGTGGAAGTAGAATTCTAGCAAAAGAAACCTTTAATCCTACAAGACTATCTGTTCTGAGAATCAAATTAGTGGATTTTTAAGTAAAATTCTATTCTGGTGATATTTTTGATGTTTACGCATACTTCCAGTGTTTTTGGGGGCTTTCATTTCAAAAAGGTTACCAATACCAATCTGTTTTAACCAAGACCAACTACATTTTGCATTTTAGACTTAGCTTACAACTAACAATTATCTGAAATCTTAAGTTTGTGGAAATAATCAGTTACTCCCTTTGGTAATGGGTAAGATTTTATGAATTTTTAGCCAAACAACAATGCCTATCATGTTAATCTTTTTACATTGATGACATCCATTATTGCAGGAAAATCATATCGGGATATTGTTGGCAGCGCGTATTACGTTGCACCAGAAGTGTTGAAGCGTAAATACGGGAAAGAAATAGATATATGGAGCGCAGGGGTAATCTTGTATATATTAGGAAAGTATATCGGGATATTGTTGGGGGGGGGACAGCGCATATTAGTTGCACCCGAAGTGCGCTGAAGCTGTAAATACGGGACAGAAATAGATATATGGAGCGCAGGGGATAATCTTGTATCTATTACTCAGTGGTGTACATCCCATTTTGGGGTGGTAAGTTGCTAATTTCCTCAAGATGAGCTCTGTCGAGGTAAATTGGTCATTTTTGTGCGGTCAGAACAAAGGGCGGAATGGGTTTACCTTCAATACTTCCTTAGTCCAATCTTATAGAGAATTAATGTGAATTTTGCTATTACCAAATCAGAATAAAAAGTGCCTCTTTTAAAGAAGATTATATTGTTAATAAAAAATGAACTAGGGAGTTTCTACACATTCTAAAATTTGTACTTTGGCCCGTTTGAGATACATATTCAAACAACCCATTAGTAAGTAAACATGCCGCAATTGCCATATTGACTAATTGATTATAACCTACATATGGGCCACCAGTATTGCAAGAGGACGGAGGAAAGACTATTTGAGCGATATTGAAAGGAGAATTGATTTTGTAAGCGACCCTTTGGCCATCTATCTCAAGTTTTTATAGTGCAAACACCTTGTACAAAGAATGCTGACACTTGACCCCAGAAGCGTATAACCTCTGTCAAGTCCTTGGTAGTTAAAATCTTATTTAATTTTGTGTAATAAATCGTCATATTAACTCATTAATCACTTATTGATAAATAAGTCCTTTTTAATGGTACAGAGCTCCATGGATTAGAGAAGACGGAGAAGGCATCAGACCAAAACCAATAGTTTATTATTTAACAATTCCCAGCACTTACGCTCTCTAGATGTGTCGGTATATATACCGACCTCTTTTTTCTGCTTCCAGTGCGGTTCCTTTTTTCAAGGATGCAAGCAATTTAGAGCTATGAATAAAAAAAAACTTCAAATAAACTCGCTTCTCAAGGTTTGCTTCGTAGTTGAACTGAATTAACTAACTCGGGTATTTGACTGTTGTATACTTGTATGGCCTTTTATGAAGAGTTAGGACAAAATGGGGGTCGAGTGGGTTGGGGTCATTGTGTGGTTTTTATGACACATTCCATTTAACTAATTTATAATTCCCCCATTAGAATCGGTGGATACGAACCGGGAGCAGGTTGAATCTTTAGTGAAGGGGGAAAAGTGGGCGGGTTGGGTCGTGGGTGCTGAATGGTTCAATTTTTATACTGGCCGAAAACAGTTTGGGTTTTCTAAAGTGATGAAGCACTTTATGTGTCATTTTTTTTAGTGCTTGACCTATAGTTTTATGAAAATCATGTAATCTCTACTTTCAGGGAATAATGGACCTACGAAGTTATATTGGGTCTCTTTTATTTGAACCGTCATTGATCAAATAGACCCCTGTCCCCCTTTTCCAACTAGCTCACGTTCTCAAAATAGTAAGTATATCCCTTAACCCAGTTGAAACACTCTAAAGTATAAACCGAAGAATAAGTTTTTTAGCGGAGCGCTGAGCGAGATAGAAGGTGAGTTGTTAGCCACAAAGAAATGTGTGTGTGGGTACCTTTCAGTCCACCTGTAACGAAGACAGAAGTCAGGCCTCAAAATAAGACTTTCAGAGAGTGATCGTCTGAAAAGAATCCGCTCGAGACTCTCTGCAGAGAATAAGATGGTAGGGAGATCGAGTGAGAGAGAGAGACATGTGTAAGTAATTAGGACAGAACGCGACATAGGTTACTATAAGAGTTGTCTGCGCGGGTGACACAGTTTTAGGTCTTGGAGGTGGAGAGAAGCGTTGGAAGCTGTTTAGGGAGGAGACGTGGAGCGGGCGGTTGTGGTGTGCACTCTAGATACTTGGGTGTCGAGAAGCTCCACAGAAGCTGCTTCGCGCGTCGCGCTCACTAACTCATTGGAGGCCGTAAGTAGTTTTTAGTTTTTCAAATTTTAAAGACATTCTTATATACCAACATTTTCCAAGGGACTTAAAAGGTTGTTTGTGTTTCAGGCTGATGTTGATGGAAATGGTCGATGATTACATTGAGTTCATCACGTAAATGGCAACAATGCATCGACAACAAAACTTGAACGTGAAGAAGATTTGTACAAAAGCTTTTCAGCATTTTGATACAGATGGTAGCGGGTATGCGATAAACCTTATTCTAACGTGATTTCTCTATAAAATGTTATTTTCTCAACTTAATTAAGCTCTTAATTAAGGTTTATCACAAGGGACGAACTGGAAAATGCAAATGAAAGAAAACGGATTGGGTGAGAAGATACATAAAGATATCATATCAGAAGTTCGCACTCGATATGTGAGTTCTTCTACCATCGTCATCCTCTTGTTCATCTTTTCAAGTGTACAGCTTGTAAAGCAAGCATTCTTTTTCTTTTGCAGGGACGGAAAGATAAACTATGACGAGTTTTGTACAATGATGAGAGCGGAACCCAAGGAGCTAAGCTGGTTTTCATCCCATTTTTTTCAAAAATATTTATAAGAGTTCTTTTTTATCGAATGAGATGTGACTAACTTGAACAGACCTGTATTAGGGTCTTAGAAATGGTTAATAAGGTCAAGTTCGGTTACTAGGATTTGTTTGGATTTACTGGTTTGTGCTTGTTATTGTTTTCTTTGTGAATGTCTGTTAAACATAATATGTAAATTGACTACTTGTGTTAGTCGAGTTGTTCTGTAAACGACCCTTGTACAAGTGTTACTTGATACAATTAACTGTTTTCTGCAGTGTTTGGAAACAAGTTTAAATTATAGTCTGAGCATTGGTATAAAAACAGTTCCGTAACCTGAATTGTATCCACTTCAGCTTATACAGACACAGGTGGTGTTTGGATGCCCTAGTCCTGTGAGTAGTACTAAATAACTTTAAAAAGAGAAGGTATTTGTAAAGCAAAATATTTAAACTTAAAAAAGTTATTCTAAACTGATTATCATGATCTCTCGAACACAGCAACCACCATGGCTGTGTTTCCTCGTGAAACACCGGCCAAAACGAAAGGTTCAGGGTGATTGCTGAAATATGACAAACAGAGGAAAACTCACGCGCTAAGATTGATGTTATGGACATGCGCACTTCCACAAAAAGCGGCACAATACCTACCACTACGCGTCACTTAAAAACTAGGATGGCTAGAATTAGACAACACAAGGAAGCCATAAGTTTTAAGTTTTCTAGATTTTAAGATTTTGATTATAAAAGGTAGAGTTTTTCAAGACATAAAAGTTCTTTTTGCTGCAGGCTGATGTTGATGGAAACGGGACGATTGATTACATCGAGTTCATCACAACAAACATGCATCGACACAAACTTGAACGTCCAAAAAAGTGTGAATTGGCGGGAACACCCTGACCCCGGGTGTCTTTTGGCACCGGCGATTGTCCACCGCATAAGGAATAGCTCCGGCAACTCTCCTGGTCGAGTGAGGCACCTACTGGAGTCGAGTAGGTAGGAGCCGAGACTCCAACCCTTGACCTTTTATCCACAAAATCTCTCCCGTAAGCCTATGGGTTTTTCAAAAATGGGTACCAAGTGAGCCATGGTGACACAAACTTAAACGTGAAGAAGATCTATACAAATCGTTTCAGCATTTTGATACAGATGGCAGCGGGTATACATTAAAACATTATTCTCACGTGATTATCTCATAAAATGTTACTACTCTCCACTTACTTATGCTTTAAATTTAGGTTTATTACGAGAGATGGGGTCCCTGTTGAGGATCCCTCTCTATTACATAGCCTTACAGGTATGTTACAGATTTACCTTACCTTACATTTACTCGCCGTGACCTTTCAATGTAGTGCAACAAATATATTTATTTAAGCATGATCCACGAGAGCCCCCCCTATAATCAAGATCTCAAACGCATTTTGCGTTTATGTCGTGGTATTCTTGATCTCTTTTGCGGATGTACCGGCCAGCACTACATAGCTATAGATAATTGCCCTACTCGACGTGATTGGTCGGGTGCCTGTGCTACGGGGGGACGACGATCCACCTCTAATTATCGTATATTTCTCGGGGACAACCTCATTACCTGGTCCTCTAAGCAAAAACACGTTATTTTTTGATCAATTGTAGAGCCAGAATATTGTGGTGTCACCAATTTCTGTTAATGTGACAACATAAGTGTTGTATATATTTGTCTTCCAATCCAGTTCGACATTAACGTACGAAGCGAATTGAGATTGACATTCATTTTGTTCGTGATCTTGTTGCTACTAGACATGTTCTAGTTCTTCACGTGTCTTCACGATATGAGTATGCAAATATCTTTACTAAGAGTCTTCCATTGCCCTTGTTTAATGAGTTTCACTTCATTTTGAGTGTCCGGCCTCCTCTGCTCCAACTACGGAGGCATATTAGTGGATTACATAGTTGTATATCTTGTAGGGCTTGGCCCATGATTACATTACTTACTCTAATACGCACTCTATATAAATTATTGTAAACATATAATAAGCGGGAAAACCGACCCACAGCCCACCGGTTTACCCGACCAGCAAACCACCCTCACGCAACCCGTCGGTTTACCCAGCCAGCAAACCACCCACCCGACCCGCAAACAACACGCAACCCGCCGCTATTTACAAAATAACCCATCGCACTATGTGTCAAATTATGAAAAATACCATCACTTTTACGCTATTTACAAATTCGGCCCAATATAAGAATTTGAAAAACAACCCCCCATACTATGCGACAAATTGCGTAAACTACCATAACTTTTACGCTATTTACAAATTCAACCTAATTTTTTTTACAAGATATACCCCCCTCACTATGTGGAAAATTACGAAAATTACCCCTAAATTTTATGCTATTTATAAATTCGGCCCAACAATAAAATTGCCAAAATAACCCCCCACACTATGCGACAAACTACGAAAACTACCCTACCGTTTTTTTAAACTCGCTTCACTAATGCAACCCGATCCGAAATCCTTTATCGACAACTAATAAACGCCCCGCCGCGAAGCGCGGGTTCCAAAACTCGTTTGTTAACAAGTAATGAGAATGACAAGTGTTAGTTAATAAAGGCCTATTTGCCCGGCCTACTGGCCCGGCCTACTTGTTTAGGCCCGTTTAGCTTTAGGGTTAGTTTTAAGGTTATGTTTATTTGTTTTCTATATATTGTCTCGTAAATGGTTCAGTTGAATATGATAATACAATTGTCATTTTCCCTCTTTGATTTCTACATGGTATCAAGAGCCTAGGTTCAAGTCGCTATATATATTGTCATCCTCCGGTCGTCAACTAACTGTTGGCGATTCGAAGGGATCCCGTTTAATGTTTGTTGTTTGCTGTTATATGGATCTGTTTGAATCGGTTAACTTGCTTGACTCGAAATCTGTCGCCGACTGTTTGCCGTGGTTGTTTCTGTTAATACCGGTGTAAGTTTGTTTGTTTATTCATGTTTGTCGAATTTGAATTAGTTCGGTTGTTGAGATCTATATTTGTTTTTTACCATTGACGGCATGAATTAACCCATCAAAAGAGATAGCTCAAGATTGGATGATGAATATGTATAAGCATAATGGGTCGGTGGTAATTAATTCATGTTGGTGCATGTAATTCTGTTTCATCGTTTTTGGTTTTGCTAAAGAAAAAAAAAGAAAATTCAATTGTTTGGATTCATGTATTTATTTATGGTTTGGTCGAATAATTAAGGTCTGATGATTATTTTCGCATTCTCGTATGGTTGAATTCCAATAGTTAATGATTTTGTCTGGTATGGTCTTTAAACATTGATTATTGGTATTAGTATTGAATTCGAAAATATCGGTATTTGGTATTTGCATCGGGTTAGATTGGTATTGGTATTGAATGGTTCCGGTTGCCCGGTTATGTTTGTTACATCTGGCTCTACATCTGTTTGGTTTCGTCTGGTTTTACCTCGTTCTATATCGGTTATTGTCGGCTAGTTTGGTTTTGGATTAGTGTTGATGATGGTGATGTTATAGTCTTAACTAATCCGACTATGTCTTGAGTGGTTATGTGTAGCATCTCTCGACATCAACAACATGTTTTGGTTCCGCTCGGTTTCGCCTGATTCTGCATTTGGTTACGTCTGGTTTAGCATCTGTCTAATTTCACCTGGTTTGGTCTGTTTTGCATTGTTCTACCACTGTTTGGTTATGCTCTGGTTTGTA
>BQNB010175455.1:0-13157 GCA_026074375.1 Tanacetum coccineum
CTATTGACGAGTTTTTATCACTAAAGTAAGAGGATTCAGAACATACCTCACTTGATGCTTGAGGTTCGAGACACGTTTTGTTTTTGAACTTCTTGTCATCTTCTTCACTGCTATGTAACAACCCGAGTTTTAGGCTGACGATTATCCCCAGCAGTATCTATTTTCTACGAATGAGTTGGAATAATCGTCTTTCGTTTTGGGCGATTTGATAAAAATCATTATTTTTTACTATTTCGCAAACCGTGTTTCAAATTTCTATCCGTTTGAGTGTTTGAGAAAATTAGAAAATTTCATATTTTTCCTCTGAGAGCGAAATTATATTTATTTTAGTGTTTTATGGCTTTCCCCGAGTCTTTGTAAAAACCGTGTCTAAAGTCGTGTTTTACATGATTTAACATTTTAATAAATATTTTAAAATAAAATAAAGTCGACGGAAGAGAAATATTTAAGAAATCATAAAACCCGAGCCCTCTTGGTCGGTTGTGGATACGAAACAAACACCCTAGTGCTCTATTTTTATAAACCATGGAAGTTTGAGGACCAATTGTGTCAAAGGCCCAAAGTATTACTCCTATAAATACTACACACACACACACTCATTTTTAGTTTAGAAAAAAATTTACTTCTCCCTCCCCCTTGTTCCTCCACCACCGACGAACACACACATACATACATAAACCATTTGATTTTCGCATATACACAAAAACTCCATAATTTTCAATATGCAATATGATCCGTTACCAAAATATTGATCCTTGTGCAATATAACGTTACCACAATAATTTTGACATGCACACAAGTTTCTCTGCTAGATATAATACGTTTTAGTTCTTGTCGAAATGAGTCAAAAATATAGTTTAGAAGAGTTAGATAAGTTATTCTTGCAAGTGGGTTTGATTGAAAAATGCTTTGTTTTGTTGTTTGGGTTTGCGTCCGAAGTTTGAACCAAAAAGAGGAATCGAAACATATTTTGTGTCGATTGATGTTGTGTCGATTGTTGTTAGTATTCTATTTAAACTTGTCGCAAAGTATTTTTGATTGATATTGCGTTTTGATTGTTGCATGTTATGATCCACAGCGATTGTGATAATTACAGCGATGAATGATTGAAGTAATTTAGTTACAGAGATAGGATAGTTAAGCGTATTTTGAAGTCCAGTTGGTAAAGCGAAAATAGGTTATAAAGTTTTGAAATGGGTATTGCGAGCAGAATCTTTGCATGGAATTACGAGGTTCAAGATTTTGAAACATTTGATTTGGTTTCAAAATAAGAAATAGGGTATTTAATAAAATGAACGTTTTGTAGGTGGAACGTGCCTTAAAATCTTAATAACGAAGAAGTTAAGAGCGCAAACAAGATAAGAAAACTTATAAACTATTTTCACTTAAAACCCATGTTAATGAGTTCATTCACATTGTAGCATTTGATCTCATAACGAGTGTGTTGCAATTATTTTACCTGGAGCATAGGGATTATAATTTTTTTTTTGATTTCCTTTTTTCTGATCATCCTCTCTTTGATTTTCGTTTTATTTTTAATTAATCACATAATTATATTCCCCAAATTCTGTGCCCTATTTTTCAATTTTCAAACCCTAATTTTTTAAACCTTAGTTTTTTCTTTTCTTAGTGCCTATTATGGGATCGCAAAGATCAAAGGAGGATGAGGTTCATAAGATCTCGGACGTTCGGAGTTTGTTACTATTTTCCCGACCCAATCAAAACGCCAAGGAATCTGTGAACGCTTTGTAAAACAATATGGGTATGTGGTTGACGCTTTTATCCCTAGCAGAAGATCAAAGGCAGGTAAAAGGTTTGGATTTGTCGCTTTTATCAAGGTATTTGATGTGGAGCGTTTGGTAAACAACCTTTGTATGGTGTGGATTGGTTGTCATAGAATTCATGCTAATGTTGCTAGGTTTCAAAGAGCATCTTTGAATAAAAGTAGCAATAAATTCATATATAATGGGGAGAAAAGGAATAATCTAAGTGATGTTAACAAAGATGCATGAGTAAAGGATTCTTCTAATTCTTATGCTCATGTCGTTAAAGGAGGTTCGACAGTGAAAAGGGAGGTAGATAGTAACCCATGCTTGAATTTGTAGGGCTGCTCTCAATGTTTGATGGGTAAGGTAAAGGCGTTTTGTTCGTTATCTAACTTGAAGGTGGTTTTGGGAAGTGAGGGTTTTGATAACATCGACATTAGATACTTGGGAGGATATTGGGTTATGATTGAATTCTTATCAGAGGAGGTAAAAAAGAAGTTTCAATCCAACGTGGGCATTGGTACTTGGTTTTCTCAACTTCAACAAGCTTCTATTGATTTCAATATTGATGGGAGGGTTACATGGGTGGACCTTGAAGGTATCCCATTACAGTTGTGGTCTGAGAAATACTTTCAAAACGTATTGCGTCCACGTAGGTGGCTGTTATTACATGTGGATGATCCGTGGAGCTTTGTTTTTAAGGAAAAGATTTATTTTTAGTGTGCACTTACTACTTCTGACACGTCAAACATTTCGAGTCGTTTAAACTTATTTAATCAAGGTAAGGCGTATTGGTGTGGAGCTAAAGAAGTTCCAGGATGGATCCCGAATTTTGTTAAACAAATGAGAGGAAAAACGAGTCTGATGATGAAAATTTTAAAGAGAGTTTAAAAAATAAGATAATGTGAGAATGATGAAATTTGGAAAGGGATGAGGAGAAGAATGTTAGTTCCAGTATACTTAGTTTACGGTAGGATTGTACCTAATTCATATGGTGGAGAGGCTTCCTTCCGTTTTTTTGGGAAAAAAATACCAAAATGTAATGCATTCAGAAGATCTTTTTAATATTTATACTTTACTCAACAAGAAAAAGGAAGATAATAAAAAGGTTTCGAGTTCTAATGATAGCTTGAAGTATCCTCTTGGTTTTACACCAAGAGAAGACATAGAAACTAATGTAGAGCAGTCTAAACAGAGGAATACACCTGTTAAAGAGGTTGGGGAGGAAATTAAAGTGTTTGATGATATGAAAGCTGGTTCAGAAAGAATTAGTTCAAAGGAAGATGGTACGGAATCCATGTGTTTGGGTCATTTTTAAAAAAGAAAAAAAAGTCGAACTCCTGAAATACCTCGATCAGGTGGTTCTATAATACTTTTGATGGATGAATTGGTTAAGGTGGGACAAACTATAGGATTTAATATAGATGGGTGCATGAAGAACTTTGAAGAGATCATTGGGTCGCAAGGAGTGAACGACTTTATATTCGATAAATATATTCTTTAAATATCCAAGCCTGCCCAAAAGGCAAAAAAGATTGGTAAAGGAGGAGTTTATGTGTTGTCTATAAGTGAATTTTTTATCTTTGCAAGAAAACTAAAAATGGAGTCTATATAGTTGTTTAATATTAAGAGGTGTTGGGGAAATTTTGTTTTTGATTATATACATAGTGAGTCGGTTGGAAACTCGAGTGGAATACTCTATGTGTGGGATCCAAATTCGTTTAAGAAAATCAATGCAACTGTTTTGGATTATTTTGTGATGATTAGAGGTAATTGGGTTACTAATGGTAAATTGCTTCTTATTATTTCGGTTTACGCCCCTCAAGAATTAACAGAAAAGAAGTTATTGTGGGATTACTTGTTTCATGTGATTGCTAGCTGGAAAGGTGAAGTGATAATTATGGGGGATTTTAATGAAGTTCATAATAAAAATGAAAGATTCGGTTCGGTGTTTAATGTGCAAGGTGCGAATGCTTTTAATTCTTTCATTTCGAGTGCGGGTTTGGTGGAGGTTCCTCTTGGAGGTTCCTCTT
Organism: Tanacetum coccineum; assembly: GCA_026074375.1. Classification (NCBI taxonomy): domain Eukaryota; kingdom Viridiplantae; phylum Streptophyta; class Magnoliopsida; order Asterales; family Asteraceae; genus Tanacetum; species Tanacetum coccineum. Next base: position 3,800 of record BQNB010175455.1, read on the forward strand.
TCACATGGTGTCATAAATCCGCTTCAAAGATGAGTAAGCTTGACCGTTTTCTTATTTCTGAAAGTTTAATGAGTTCATGTCCTAATATTTCAGCGATCACTTTGGATAGATATTTATCCGATCATCGTTATTGCGTGAATCTAAGTATGATTACGGGCCTATTCCTTTTGGATTTTTTCAATATTGGCTTGAAGTGGATGGTTTTGAGCAGCTTGTAACAGAAACTTGGTCCGAAACTCCTGTGGATATGTCTAATGCTATGTTAAACCCGATGAAAAAGTTGAAGTACCTCAAAAAGAAGATACATGCATGGGAATAATATATGGAGGTAAAAAGCTCACAAAAAAGTAAGACTTTATGTTTAAAAGTCGAGTTATTAGATTTGTGGTGTCCAATCCGTCAATTTTACGGTCAATTTTTTATATTCATGCTGATATTAATATATATTTCTTTTTATGTTGAGATATGAACTCACGACTAACCGGGAGAATTAGGGATTACATTTGTAATTTACGTGACATTTACAAATAACCGGAGAATTCTACGTTAAGCATCGACGCTTATATTTTTAAAATGCCATAGAAATAATTTTATTACATTCGTTTTTTTTGTGTTACGCGTATTTTTCGTATTTTACGTAAAACCTTTACGTAGCGTACCTTTTTAAATATCGGACTTTGATAATACCCGTATTTACAAATTATGGGGCAAGTTAAACAACTCACCCCACTAAAATCACACCCCATTGGGGCGGATCTCACAAGGTGGGAGGTGTCCACCTTGAGTTTGATCATGCAACACTTGTTTACACTTGGCATTTTATTCCTAAGGATATATAAAGCCTATTTTGACCAACTAACACACACACACCATCATTTTATAACTCAAAACCAAAAATTTACTCTCTCCCTCTCCATCTTACGCCGACCAATAACACCACATTTATAAGTTTTGAAGATCAAGTAAAGAAGAACACTAGTGAATATGACTACCTAGTGTAATCCTTGTATTTTTAGGAGGTGATAAAAGAGGTTTTTGAGAAGGTTTTACACAAGTTGGGGCTGAAGTTATAAGAAGGTTTTTACAAGGGTTTTGGGTAAATAAAATGATGATCAAGAGTATTTGGGGTTGAAGTATAAGCTTGAAGTTGAAGCCCTTATCAAGCCTTGTTTCTTATTTTGATGATCATTTGATCATTGTCTACACTTTTCTTGTGGTAAAAGATTTAATGAGTCTTGTTATGTTTTTCTTTATTTCCAATGTATATGTACATGCATGATATATGATGATCAAGGATTAAAGGGGGTTATGTGTGTATGAATCAAGGTTAAATCTAACTAAAATGACTATTAAAACAAGTGAGAAAACTATAAAATTCGTAGGCTGTAATGAACAGTAAGTTTTATAAAACTCAGAAGGTTTGAGGTTGGATTTGATAGCATGAGGTCATAGATAATTCTCTTATGAACATTTGGCAATTTGGATCACTTCTAGAGGATAAATAATGAATGAGTTATGATCAAAACACTAAAACTAGTCAATTCTGGACATGCTGTAAAGATTGTGTAAAAAGTCACATTTACGAACTAAACCACTTAAAAAGTGAAAACTATGGGATGTAGATAACTTTATGTAGATTCTAAATCAGTTGGATGGTCAACCATCTTCTTATGGTTTGTAAATGGAATCAAAAATGATAAAGGTGAAATTTCAGTCCAAAAATCTAATATGACCTTTATGTATAAAAGTAACCCTATGTATATGTATGACTAAAAGATGAACTAAAAGGGGTTTACATCTGTAAAGTGGACTTAAATATGAAGCCAAGCATATAAATATATAAATTATACTATTTATGGTTTATAAATTACAACTATTTTCGTAACACAAAAGTATACAAATTTTCCTAAAAACCCGAACTCTATATTATGTAAAATGGTTTTATGACTAAAACCCGAGGTGGTAGGACCCACTTCTTGGGAGTTTTAAAAGGCTAATATACTGATCTAAATAATAACCCGACCCCGGGAACCCGAAAACTTATAATAAAAGTCGTTTATGAGCTAAAATGGACCCGTAAGGCTTATTGGACCACTAGGCCCAATGAAACAAAATAGACTATATGGACTTAGCATTAGGCCCAACCCACTTGGACACTATAAATGGACTAAGACCTGATCTTAAAAGACTAATATCTATAAAAAGGCTTAATGGACTTGCTTAATGGGCTTTTTGGGCTAATATGGACAATACTAGTTGAAATGGCTAAAAGTGGCAAATTAAAAATGGTAAAAGCTTAAGTATAAAATACTTACATCAAATAAACTTGATCATCATGTTAACTACATGTATACATATATATTTATTTTATTTATGAGTTCTCGTTAATTATTACTGACTAGAAACCTAAGATCCGTTACTAATTGTATAGGTCTTGGTTGATCGACACGCTTACTCCTAAAATTTTTATTCATATCGCTATTCTCTTCCGACATCACTAGTGAGTTCATAGCCTCGCATTTAACCATTTTAATTGTTTTATAAACCCGCGAGGGGGATAACATGCTTGTTTTTAAAAATAGAACACAAGGGACCCGAATGTATGCTAGTAACCTTGATTATTATAAGTTAGCTTAACTCGCTAATTAAAAGACCCACGAAATCATGAATTGTTAACTACTGGGTAATGGTAGACGCTTATACATGGAATAGTACTATTTGGAGGTTGCCGCACCTTCAATCCGATGATACTGGCTATCGTCACTCGTGTCTATAAAATGACACTAACGGATGCATGTAAATAGAGTAAAAAGCACTCTATACGAGGGTGTATAGTGGCATTTATTATATGGTAACGTTTAATGTCATGAGGCTTATAATAATCCCCCTATAAAACTTGTCCTGATCCACATCAATAAGTCTTGAATGATATTGAGAAATGAACCATGTGTTCAGAATTTATATATAAAAAAAACTCTATAGATTCACTCGAACATTATTTTTGACTTTTTAGCATGTTTTATCTCAGGTCCTCTGAAGGGTAATTCGGAGATGAAGATTTCGGAGAGCTAATGAAATAATATTTTGAAGGCCCCTTTAAAGAAAATCATTCGAAGAAAACATTTGAAAATGATGTATTGATTATGAAAACATTTGGGACCTATGTTGTGTAACTTTTTATTTCGAATGCATTTTAAGAAACGTCTCTCTTTAGTCTTTTCTATGCTTGAGTTATTAAATTAAGACTAGCACCCCAAATGACCTATCCGCTGATATTGAAATAATGGGGGTTTACAGTTGGATTCGATTATTGGACAAAGGAGATGATTCATTGATAAAAGAATGGGCAGTTGTTAAGTCGATTAGGAGTGGAAAAATTGAATATTGATGGAGGCGGTCCCAAAAAGCTAAGATCAAGTGAGGCATTTTGAAGGAGAATGAGAACTCTAAAATAATATCATGGAATTTTAAACAAAAAAGAAATCAAACTTTTCCATTTGTGGTGAATTGACAAATGGTACATGATTCACAATCTAGTTTTTTGTGAAAACTGAGTTTTTACGTCATTTTAAAAATTGGTTTAAGAGCCTCAAGGAAGCTCGTCTAATCTCAATAGTGGGACTATTCCTTTAAGCTGTCCTCCATTCACAATCTGATCTGGAAAATTAAGTGTCTAACGAAGAGATAAAAAGGCGGTATGGATTGTGGGTAGATAAATTCCTCAGTCCCCGGATGGTTTCACTGTTCGGTTACTATCGTTATTTTTGGAAATTAATTAACAAGGATGTGGTGTGCGTGAAAAGATTTTTTCCAATTTGGGTCTATTCTAAAGGGTGTAAAATCCTCTTTATTGCTTTGATTCCGAAGATGGCCCTGATGCTATAATGGTTAAAGATTTTAGAACCGATCAGTTTAAATAGGGAGTTTAATCATAAAATCAATGCTAAGAATTTGGCAAATCGTCTTGTGGTTATTTAGGGGATATTGTTAATAGGTCAATCGGCCTTTTGATACGGATAAAACAAATACTGATGGTTCTATTTATTCTAATGAGCTCTTTCAATAGTGTCAACAGTCAAAGAAGAAACATTCTTTCATTTTTAAGGTAGATTTTGAGAAGGCATATGATTCGGTTCGTTAGGATTATTTGGATGACGTTTTAAAAAAGTTTAGCTTCTGAGATAAGTGGTGCGGATCGATCTAAGATTGTCTTCGATCCTCATGGGGTTCGGTTATTGTGAATGGTAGTCCCACGGAGGAATTTTAATTCTTTAAGGGTCTCAAACAGGGTACCGCTCTTTGTCCTTTTATAATTTTTTTTTTATTTTTATTTTGATTATGTAAAGTCTACATATTTCGTTCCAAGATTCATGGATCTGCATAGTTTAAAAGGTAATTACGTTTAGATTCTTCGATATGTACTTATCTAAAGTGTTTTTTAATGCTGATGATGTGGTCTTTGTGGACAATGGAGTAGAGTTCGTAAATATAGATACATTAGTCAATGTAAAGATGTCTTATATCGGCATCGGGTCTTCGTATTAATATGAGTAAGAGTAAACTTATGGGGATAGGCTGTGGACGAGGATAGAGTGGAGCAAGCTGCTTCAAAAATTAGATGTGCTATTCTTAAGGCGCCTTTTTCTTATTTAGGTTGAAGTATGGGGGAGGGGGGCAATTCTCGTATTCAATCTTGGAATGAGATTGTTGATTCTATGGTTGCGCGTCTTTCGAAATGGAAGATGAAGACTTTATCGATAGGGTGGGAACTTACACGCGTTCTTATGTCGGCTATTAGGGATCGAGCCGATTTACATAGTTAATATATAAGTCCTTATGAAGGTTTCCTTCATCATGTGAATCTATCGTGCCGTTTTTTAATGCTCTGAAATTAGGTAGTATAAAGTCGATATGTGGTGAAATGAATAATTGTTGGTTCAAAGAGAAAGATGGTCTCCTGGTGTTTTCAAGCTATTGCGTTGAATTGAGCTCGTTAATGTTTAAATGGATATGGCGGTTCACTATACGAAATTCATCATTATGGGCAAGGGTTATCAAGGCTATTCATGGTGATGATGGGAAAATTGGTATGAACTCAAAAAGTGGCCATGCGTCTATATGGCGTAACATTGTTCAGGAGATGGAGGTTTTCAAGAAGCAAGGTACTGATATTTATAGTTTTATGAAAAAAATTCAGGAAATGGAGTGAATACCTATTTTTGGGAGGACGTGCGGCGAGAAAATGTGGCGTTTAAATACAGGTATCCAAGATTATATGCTTTGGAGTTGGATAAGAGTATTGATGTTGCTGCCAAACTAGCTCATTCTAGCATGGCTTATTCTTTTCGTCGGACTCCAAGGGGTGGTGTGGAACAATCTCAAATGGCAGACATGTTGTCGATGATTGAGGGTGTTTCTCTTGTGTCTATGAACGATAGGTGGGTTTTATCATTGGAAGGTTCGGGTGATTTTTCCGTTGCTTCGGTTAGAAAATTGATCGATGATAGAAGGTTATCGGATGTGTCTTCTAAGACTCGGTGGATTAAAGCAATGCACATCAAGGTATACGTTCACGCATGGAAGGTGAGATTAGATTGTTTACCTACTAGACTCAATATTTCTCGTAGAGGCATGGATATTGATTCTATTCTTTGTTCGATATGTGGTAATGCAGTGGAATCGTCAAGATATTTATTCTTTGATTGCCATGTTGTTAAAGAGATTTTTTAAAAGATTAGTCGATGGGTGGGATGTGAGTTATATGAGTGTCATCGTATGAAAGAGTGGTGAGCTTTGGATTCTAAATCTTAGGCTAGTTGTTAAACATAAAAATAGATAAAGGTAGTGTGTTATTGGAATGTGGTGGCATAATTGGGTCGTTCCGTAACAAGTGTGTTTTGGTTCGGTGACCCCTTCGAAGCGTCTATATTTAAGATGTAGTTTCACGACTTTTTTTACTGGATCGTTTATAGATGTAATGTATCCTTCATTGGGTTGATCGGATAAAAAATCCCAACTTGTTTCTTTTTAAATTTTTTAGCTTCGTTGTCTAGTTTTTTTTTTAATAAAGCCCGATGTTAAAAAAAACTAATTTTCAGCTATTAGAAAATATTAAAAGTGCGCAGACAGAATTTTAATTGGACGATTGAGGCACATTCGAGACCGTTTTGGCCTTCCGGCAAAACACAAAGTTGTTCGAATGTCGTTTTACTTAGGCCGCAGGGCTTGTTAGTTTAAAAATGCACATAACGGTCAAAACTTGAAGATAAAACTCAGCAATATATTAAAAGGTACTAGTCATCATTGTCTCAAAAAAGTATTATGAACCGAACCCGCCCGTTGGGCGGGCTATGTTACTAGTATATATATATATATATATATATATATATATATATATATATATATATATAAAAGTCAAACGTTGACTTTTAAAAGTCAATTGGGTTAATATGAGACTTGTTGGATTTTATAAAGATAATAAACACTATTATTATTACGATCATGATATTTTGGGTTTGACGACTCTAATGAACGAGGACGTTTCTAAAAATAGAAACTTTATAATTAAGAACATATATGCATATAAGTATAAAAGGAAAGGTATTGTCGAGAATGTCATATTAATGGCGAGACTTAAATAGATGGTCATAAATGGAAAATAAAACATTTTATGGACTGACACGTCCGAATGGTCGGACTTTCTAAAAATAGAAACTTTGTAATTATATGAAGTATAACTTCATAAAAGGTGATTGATAGTTTGATCGTTGAACGTGAGAATGTGATGAAGTAAATAATTACTAAGGTATTAAAAATATACTTAGATACTCGGACTTACTAAAAGTGGTAACTTTCCAAAAATAGTAACTTTCTAAAAATAGAAAGTTTTCAATAAAGTGATACGACATATATTTGAAAGAAATAGAGTATCTAAAGTATACTAAGAGTTAAGATCTAGGACGCGTAAGTGGATTTCTCATCGGATGTGTAATTTATACGATTATCGTCGCGATGTACGCATCGTTCGATTGTACTTTATTATGTAGTAACCGAGCGACATAATTATAGGTCGCGGTCGAGTTCATTGACGAGACACTTCTTGATTGATATTTTATTGATCGTGGTCTATGATCAAGATGAGTTCATAGCCTTGCCTTTGAGCTATTTTTGAATGTTTTATAAACCCGCGAGGGGGATACATGCATGTTTTGAAAAGTGAACACAAGTTGTTTTTATACGCACTTGTTGTTATTGTTTTGAAAAGTGAACACAAGTCGTTTTTATACGCACTTGTTGTTGCTTGTTTTATAAATTAAACATAAGCAGTTTTATATGTGTTTGATGTTGTTTGTTTGCGAAAATGGAACGCAACTGTTTTTTATATGATAATATAATTTCATTGCCATGAGTATATGCCTTTTGCTGTGTGACTGTTAATTACCAAGGAGGTAAACGCTGAATGCATTAAATAGATCTATTGGGTTTGACAACCCTGTACGGGGTCTGAATCCGTTGGTGAGCACCTTTAACGGACATTTTGTATTGTGTCTAGGGGTGGTGGCATACTACCCGGTTAGTTATTTATCTATAATGATAATTGTGTTAAAGTTCAGTACACGGGCTCATGCAAGTTAGAAATGTGGTGTGGCTTGCCTAGCTAGCAAGTCATACGTGTTTTTGTGGAACCAAACTGCGTTCTAAGGTTATAAATGCTTTGTGGAACCAAATATATTTTCTAATTGTTACTTGAAAACTCTATGAATTCACTCAACGTTTCGTTGACGTTTTAAGCATGTATCTCAGGTTTAGGTGCTTGTGATGGCTTGGATGGGACGAAAAACGAATATAAAGGATTGGAACTCGGTGAAATTTTATGCATTAGATAAAGGAAATTTTAAGAAAACGAGTCGTGATGTGACTCACTAGAAATATATTTTCTAAACTGGTTTTGGACCTTGTAACTCTGATCTTTTTAAATAAATCAAATTTGATTTTGTTTATAAACGTCTCTGTTTAAGTCTTTTACTGTAACTCGTGTGCATGTATTATGAATATAACAACCCATAATTTTCATAAATGTAAATATCCATCTATTAAGTTAGATGATGTACAATCTATCAGTTATATATGAACTCACCTTTTTCAGGGAAATTTTTCGCTTTATTACATTACATTACTTTGCCAATATCTCAATATGCAATATAACCTGCATAACTCAAGTTAACGGACGCGGACAACCTATGTATGGCAATCCTATCTTCATATATGTCAAGCAAACATCATAACATATCAAGTCAATATCACAATATCATTATTACAAAGTACATTACTCATATGAGATATCAACTACAACAGTATATCAAAACGGGCTTAAAACCATTACCGGATGCCCTAAACCCTAATCTCATGGAAGGGTTAACCCCTAAAGTGAATGCACAAGCTACTAAAGCATATATACAAGTAATATAACATCTCATTTGAAATATATAATCTCTTTAAATCAAAGTACGAATCTCTAAAGGTTCACTGTATAAGTCATTAAGCTCAATCCCTAAAATAGCCGTTTTACCTTCGTTTTCATTCTAATTTCTTCACCACCACTTGTGTACAAGATACTACACCAATTATACATGATTTAAACCCTAAATATTCTATTCATAAGCCTTCATACATCTTTTTACATTCAAAACTCTAATTCAAAACCCAAAACCTTAAAACCGAGCTAGTTTCTAAACCATGACCTATTTCTTGGCTTTTATCCATTGTAAACCCAAACCAACACTCAAATAGATTGTAAAGACTTATTTTATAATCATATTAATCCTATTCAATCATTATTTCATCATTACTTCATCATTTTACTTCACTTATACGTAAAACATATCCTAGAAACCCTAAATGTGCCTAATTGGTTCATTTGACCCGTTTTCTTAATTTCAACCCATTTTAACTTAAACCAACGACCAAACTTCATTGATAATACTTTATATAAGCCCTAGGATCTGTATTCCATCATTCCCAATCAAAAGTACACAAGTTATAAGCAAAGAAAGTCAAGAAAACCCTAAACCGTACCATTTGGTATCCGTGACCTCGTTTCTTCAATTTTAATCCGTTTTAACCCAAACCAATTGCTAATCCTTGCTAATTACTTTAATCCCAGACCTTAACAACATATTTCATCATTCCTTAATCATTTATTATGAAATCCAAGAATCCGGACTCAACTAGGGTATGAATAACATTGATTGGTTAAGCACAACGGAATATGAAATAAGAATACAATCAACATTACTAATAAGGTTTTCTTTATTCAAACATGATAAAGAACAAAAACTAACTAGCTAACTACTAAACA
>BQNB010175456.1:0-13157 GCA_026074375.1 Tanacetum coccineum
CAATACAAGTTCAAATCTACTAATGTTGATGCAACACCTGCTCCTCCTGGTAATGATGGTACTCTACTACAACAACAACCAAGGGGAGAGGTAATGGAAACATTTGCAACTGTTGAAGCTGTTCAGATCATTCTTACGGGAATTGATGATGATATCTACTCCACAGTTGATGCTTATCCAAATATGATGGAGATGTGGAAAGTGATTGAAAGGTTATAACGGGGTGAGTCAATTAATGTACATGATCTTGAAACTAATATGTATTGGGAATTTGGGAAGTTTACCTTACAAGAAGGTGAAACACTTGATTCGTATTACTTAAGGTTCTACAAAATGATGAATGAGCTTGTTAGAAACCAATGTATTGTCACCAATCATCAAGTGAATGTTCAGTTCTTACTTCAACTTAAACCAGAATGGTAGAGGTTTGTGACCATAGTTAAACAAAGCCAAGACTTGAAGAATGTTTCTTATCACAAACTCTATGACGTCCTGAAGCAACACCATAATTAAGTCAATGAGATAAGAGCTTAAAGACTAGCACATACTACCAATCCACTTGCACTTGTTGCTCAACAACAACCAGTTTACCATCTTCAAACCCATCCCACACACTACACTCAAAGTTCATCAACCAGATCACAAGCTGCTACCAGAAACAGAGGTAAAGCAATTGTCAATTCTCCTCAACCAAGTTATGTTCCAGAATCTGAAGTGGTTGTTGATGATGAATCATCTTCAAAGAAGAACGAGATTGATAAACTCATGGCTTTAATCTCAATGTCTTTTAAGAAAATCTACAAACCTACCAACAACAACCTCATAACTTTATCAAACACTAGAAACACGAATGTTGATAATACTCCACGAACCAACAGAGGAACTGGGTATGACAGACAGACTGGGTAGTATGATAATGAGAGGGCAGTTAATGTTGTTGGGGCTAGAGAGAATGTAAGTACTCAGGTAGTGCAGCAGACTAGGATTCAGTGTTATAACTCCAAGGAATTTGGGCATGTAGCAAGGGAATGTCAAAAACCGAAACAAGCAAAGGATTCAGCTTATCACAAAGAAAAGATGTTGTTGTGTAAGCAAGAGGAAGCTGGGATTCAGTTGAGTGCAGAACAAGTAGATTGGAGGGATGATACAGATGATGAATCTGAAGACCAGGAATTGAAAGCACATTACATGTACATGACAAAGATTCAAGAAGTCACTCCAGATGTTGCTGACAATTCTGGACCTATCTTTGATGATGAGCCATTGGAAAAGGTACATAATAGTAATAATGACTATAATGTGTTTTCCAATGAGAGACATCATCCTAAGCAACTTGAATCTGTTAATGACACATATTTGATGGAACAAGGTGATACTAATATCACTCATGATTCATCATATATGAGCAATAATAAAGAAGAGGCTGACCAGGATGATCAAATGCTTCAAAAAGAAAGTGAAGTGCTTGCTTCTTTAATTGAACAAATGAAAATTAAAATTGATGCAAGTAAACAAAACAATAAACCTTTAGAATCATCAAACAAAACTTTGAGAGAAGCAAACACGTTCTTAAATACTGAGCTTAAGAGGTACCAAGACACTAATTTTGTGAAAAATGCTCGTGAGAAAGCCAACAGCTTATGGTTTACTTGAAGAACACAAAGTCAAATCTGAAAAAATCTTCTAGTGCTTATACTGAAAAAATATTAAGTTTGAATAAAAGAATTTCATAAATGAAAAACGAGATGTTTGCACATAAACAAACAATTTCCACGATTTCATTTCAAAAAGATGAACAAGAAAAGTTTTTCAAACCACATGAAGACAAAGAAATCGAAAAGGTCATAAATTTGGATAACCAAATCAAAGCTTTGAATGATATTGTTTATAAACCGGTCAGTCTATTCAAACAATGAATATGCTTAATCAGAATTGTAAAATTAGTTTTGTCAAACCTGAGTACCTCAAGAAAGCTCAAAGTGCGAATCTACGTCTGTATGATATAGGATGTTATAATGATAATCTTGCGTTAATGCTATCTCCTGAATCTGACGAAACGATTCGTCTTGCCCAAGAAAGTCGATCAAAATTAAGTGATTTAATCAAACATTTTGATTATAAAAACCTAAATAACCTTTATGATGTGTTTGTCCCTCAACGTGAAAAGTCACCTGAACAAAAAAAATTCAAAACAATCCACTTGTGATTTATACACCTGAAAGGATGTACGCACAAACGAGGTTGTTATAAAGAAAACGATTTTGTTAGAAAAACAAATGAATGAAACACTTCCATTGTCTCAAAAATGTAAAAATTGTGAACAATTTGATTTTATAAAACAAGATTTTCAGTCTTTTCATGATGGGCTCAAATATTGTTTCGAACTAATCAATGACAAATACTGGAATCTTCCAGTCAGTCTACAAATGAAAGCAGTCATTAAACAGAAACTGGACCCAACTGCTAAACGTCTATCAACTGTTGTTTCTAAATTTTTATCACGCTTTGAAACAAGAAATGATTGAAGATTTAAGATATTTTAAATCTCTTGAAAATGAAGTTGAATCTCTTAAATCTCAACTTGAGACTCAAAAAACACAGTTTTCAAACGAAATCGATCTACTTTACAGGGAATATTACTATGGTTTGGATCATACAATGTTATTGTTATACTATGGTGTGTTTACGGACTCTTGATGATTCATTCGAATTTAGCATGTAATTAATTTGAGGCATTTTAGGAATAATGTGTACATCTCGAAAGAGCGTCAAAAAGACCTAATAATGTCTCTATCAATACAATTCCATTTATGATTTTAAAAAGGTTTTCTGAACTTGAAACACATTCAATTAATCTTGAACTTGCTTTACAGCAAAGTCAGGAACAGATAAAAAATGACAAAGTTTGGAAACAAAAAGAATCATCTTCATTTCCAGAACTTAATGACAATTTTTTAAAATGCAATATTTGAAAGCCCAGTTACAAGACTATGTACATTGCAATAAGTAAGTTACAGAAACTCATTGAAAAAATGAAAGGAAAGACTGTGGAAACTAAGTTTGACAAATCATCGGTTGTTTGTCAACCAAATGCTTTTAAAAGTAAAAAACAATCAGTTTTAGGTAAACCAACTCCTTTTTCAGATTCTCTTGAAAAGAAAGATTTTTCAAAGTCAAGGTCTACCATAAAAAATTTGTCACATGATCTTTCAAAACCAGTCACTCCACAAATTTTGCCTCAAAAAGTGAATCAAGTTCAAAAGAACACAAATGTGATTGCACAGTGGATTGTACAAAAATGGAAACAAGGCCCAAATTCATAAGTAGATCAACTCGTTACATCAGGATCTTTAGAAATCTATACAATAGTTGGTGTGTCTTTCTCTGCTTGATGTAATTCCTAACTCTAGTGTTAGAAGGACACTGCTTAGAGCAATCGATTGGAAGATAGGGTCAGTGCCTATTATCATTAGTCATGTTGAAGATAAAGGATTCGAGACCACGTTGGATTGTATATGATTTCTATTCAATAAAACTTTTGTACTGAGTGGGCTAATGATAGTTTGAATGTTAAGACCTTGAATGTTGTAGAAAATGTGTGTTGAATGACAATCATGATTTGTGTGTTCTTCATTATATTAATGACGTGAATTCTAGAATCATTAGAAGCCGGGGCCTCATAGTTGTGCGTATTGGTACTAGGGACCGAAGCGAAAGAAAAAAGAAAAACCATCTTCTGCACCCCATAAGAAAACAGTTGCTTCAGAACCCACTATAAAAAACCTAGAAGTATATTTAGAAAGCTATATGAGCATGTTAGTAAGACATGTAGTTGGTGGTACCCTAAGCTTACACCACCAGGATATAAATGGAAACCTAAGTCCACAACAGGGAATGTTAAACCGAATGTGATGATTGCATTATTGGATTTAAATTTAATCTAGAATTCTATTGATACTCGTGAATTTTGTGTGAATAGATTGACTCGTCATTGCTATTGATGATTTGGTGGCTTCCCTTCATTCTGAGCCGTCTAGGTGGGTTATGTTATATTCATTTTAAGATTAAGGTTGTTTGGTGGCAGTAGCTCGTCGGGGCTGTGTTTGAATATAGATACAATATGGTCAAAAGGTGTTAGATGTTGGAAGTCCACTTCTTGCACGGTGGTGTGTTTTCGGATGAAGTGGATTGGCCTATCTATTGGTTTTTTCGATGTTCTCTATATCATGAGGTTTTGCTTAGTGTTTGCCGTTGGTGGTTGAGATCGATTTTCCGCTTTGGCGTAGTTTCGTATGGGAGCGTGGTCTCTTCTATTCGTTCTTCCGGGTTTCGTTTAAGGTTTTTTGGAAAGGAGAGTCTTCTACGTTGCTTGGTGGTTTATTGGGGGGATTCGGGAAAATAGTTTCAACTTTTGTTGTTATTAAGCCGTATAGGATCGATCCTTTTTGAGAATATATATTGTCTCTTCTCCTTTTTTGGTTTGTTAATTAGTAGGTTGTAGTAGGAAGTTTTCTATGGAGGATGGCTGTAAAAACCCGCATTTACTATCTTGTGTAATTTATTTTTCTTGCATCCTTGCTTGTTTTTATAATTTTGCGTTCAAAAAAAAAATCAGAATTTCTAATTTTTTTGGAAACACAATGACTCTTACCAATACTCATTGTCTTTCTATTTTCTTTGCAGCTCGTAGAGATTAATATATTCATCGTCGACTCTGGGAGTGCTCAAAGTTAATCATGAGAGATAATCTCAAGCTTGTACGTATTTCGTGTGAGAATGTTTTGGTACGGTTATTTCTAATGTTGTCGTCTTTGATGTATTGGAAATGTTGAATTTGCACCAATTCTTGGATTGGAGATTGTTCAAGGTAAAATGTCACTTTTCAAAAACGGGTTGTTTTTACTACATAGAAGGGCTAAATCATAAGGATGGTAAACGAACGGACGTGATTGTTCATGTCGTTCATTTAATTTTAGCCGTGTGTCAATTAAACGAACTTCGTTCGATTTAAACAATTGAATTTTTCTTGTTCATGTCCGTTTATTAAAAATTTAGTTATTCTGTTCGTTTATGTTTCGTTCATTAAACAGTAACTATGAACATAATTGAAAGATCATAAATAGATTGTAAACGAAACGTAAATAAAAATAAAATTTACAATAAATATTACACAATATTGTGCTTTTTAAGTGTTGTTTTGTTTTAGTAATATCAATTAGATTTACATTATATATAAGAGGAGTGTATGCACATCATAATGCCTACTATTCATCGTTAAGCCTTGTCATCCGGATGTATGCCACGTCATTATACAACAATAGGCCCAATGGCTACCTTTTACGTATTCTCATGTGGATAACGAGTTTCTTGCCAATGCTTGTCGCCACGTTTCGAAATGTTACCATCAAATTCAAGTACTGATTACTTAACTTTTTTATTAGTTAATCAACACCATTCTAATTCAGGCTTGATCAACTTTATAAATCCATTTTGCAGGCTTTGAGCCATATTCTGGATCTTCGGAAGAAACTTCACTTTAATGGTGTTTGAAACCTAAGTGGGTTGTTGTAATGGTGGTTCAGGTGGCGATGACTCTATCACACGTGTGGCTCTTGTTGATAAGGTATGTCTTACTTGATGCGTACAAGGTTTAACTATTGATTTGTCGTTTTTAGTGTCTTACCTGATATCCATGAATTTTGATGCAAATACAAAAAGAGAATCAGCTCATCCTCTTTATTGTTTAGAAAAATAACTCTTATTTATAATGGATTTTTTGTAGGTAAAACTTGGAGATCTTGAAGCCGAGTTGATTGAAATAAACTCAAATAGTGAAAAATTGCAGCGTGGTTATAATGAGATTTTAGAATATAAGCTTGTCACTTACTGAGGTATGTGAACGATTGGCTCGTATCGGGGTTGGTTGGTTTATTTTTGGTAGCACTTGTTTGTATACTGTGGTAATTTGTAAAATGTAGGTCTATTGTTACGATTCAGATCCTGTCACTTTTCGTTCATTTTTTACATAGTAAATCTTCTCAACATTTTATATTGAAGTTAAAGAGAATGGCTTATGTATTTGTTCGCGTTTCTCTCTCCCACCATAACAACTTTTCCCGCTTTTACGCATTGAAAACACAAAAAACCTTGTTTTCTTACTCGTTTAATGATTCTGTTTTCTAATCTTGTTTGTACATTCACATATTGATTTTTGATTCCGATAATTTTTGAGGGATATTTTCGTTGTTTTTTTTCTAGTATTCTATAACCCCCCTTTTACATTTTTCCCACCATTTTTATAATCATGAAAAAAGGTCATTAAAAAAATTGTAATTGTTATGTTTAGCTATTCAATTGTTGTTAGTTAGATCATTGTTTTATGTTATATTGTCTTTATTTTTTTCATCTTTATCCAAATTTGTGTGGAATAGTCTTCAATGCCGATGGAAAATAAGCTTCATCTAGGAGGAAAGTTAAGCTTCCTGGTAAATTTCAAGATCATGTGATGACTAATTTGAGTCAAAGTGATGAGTTGTCAAGGCAGAATGTGGTTGATACTGAATTAGAGAATGATGAAGTGGAAAATAGGGGTTTGTTTGATGATGGTGTAGGAGGTGTGGAGTTTAATGGAGTGTTTGGCAATGTAGATAGAGAAATCATTAATGAGGTTAAGAGCACTGAGAATCAGTCTCCTAATAGTGAATCTAAAGGGGGTGAAATAAACAGAGAGGAGAGTAATAAGGAAATTGATAAGGAGAATAATGTGGAAAAGGTTTCTAGTCCTGTCATAGGGAAGACATATGCATCTGCAATACAAAAAAACACTATGAAGCTGGATACTAGTTTGTGATTTAGGCCTACTGTGATTGAAGAGGATGGGAATGAATTTGTGGTATTTGATGAGGAGTTAATAAACAAAGGAAGCAATAAGTGGAAGTTGACAGTATATGGGCAGTTTGTGGGATGTTATATGTCTGAGAATGCTTTGAGGTATCATCTAAGGAGAATGTGGAGTAAGTATGGGTTTGTTGATGTTCAGGTTGATGCTAATGATGGCTGTTACTTCAAGTTTAAAAATGAAGAGGATATGGAAAAAGTAATTGAGCAAGGACCTTGGATTGTTAATCACAAACCATTATTTGTACACTAATGGGACCCTAATATTGGTTTAACAAAGAAGGAAGAAACTAAGATTCCTCTTTGGGAAAAAAAATGAAAAATATCCCTCTGGAAGCATGGACCAAAGATGGAATAAGTGCCATGGCAAGTAGTCTTGGAAAGCCCTTGAGAATGGATAATATTACTGCTCAAGCATGTGTAGCTGAAAGGGGAAGAGCAGAGTTTGCTAGGGTCCTTGTTGAATTTGAGGTGAAGAAAGATTTTAAGGAACATATGTTATCAAAGTTTAATAAGATACTAAGATCATGTAGGTATTGGGAAACTAAAAAGGTGAAGGTGGATGTGGAATACCAATGGAAGCCTGATATCTGCTCTCACTGTATGGTATTTGGACATAATAAGAAAGTATGTAAAACATTAGGCAATGCTAATGAGGAGAAAGGCAATAATGTGGGAAATAAGGATGAAACAAGGGGGCCAAATATAGTGGATGATGGTTTTGTTGAAGTAAAGAATAGGAAAATGGGACAACTCAAGAGGTAATAACAATTATGTAAGGAACCAACAGAGATGGGGGCAGAAACAGTATGAAAATAAGGGTGGAAATACATATGGTACATATAGGAAAAAAGATGTTGGGAAGAAGGACCAAAATGATAATCAAAGCAAGAAGGTGGAAGAAGATAATACTACACAAGAAACAAATAAGGGGAGGAGCTCAGGTTGGACAATCCAGGAGGAAATTTTGACAGCAATTCAGAAATCTAAGAATAGGTATGTTGTACTTGAAGATGAGGAGTACAATGAAGAAAGAGAACTAAGGCAATTAAAATATAGAATGATAGTTGATAACTACCTCAATAAGAAAATACAGCCTACTTGCTCTGAAACCCAAAATTGGTCAAAGGATATGATTAATTATTTCAAACAGAAATGGGAAGAGAATGTGAATCTACAAGAAGATGAAGAAGATGTGATGAATGGGGAGAATATGAGTGCAAATATGTGTGCTGCTAATGAAATTAGTGGCCTGGAGACTACTGTTCTACATTGACAGTGGTATGATTTCATCCTTATTCTATTTTTTTTATGGATTTTAAATTGGCTAGTTGGAATATCAGAAGTATGAACCAACTGAAAAAACAAAAAGAAGTATTGAAGTTAATTAGAGAAGAGAATATAAGTGTTTGTGGTGTTTTAGAAACACATTTAAAACCTACTAAACTATCTGAAGTTGGTGACAGATGTTTTGGTGGATGGAATTGGGTATCTAACTCTATACATAGTCAAAATAGTTGTAGAATTTTAATAGGATGGGATAGAAGTGTGGTAAACTTGATGGTCCTGCATATGTCTAGACAGATAATTTTTTGTCTGATTGAAAGTGTGGAGAAAAAAATTAAATTCTATTGCAATTTCATATATGCTTCTAACTATGGAAATGAATAAAGGAAGTTGTGGAATGAAGTTAGAGCTGCTGCTAATATAATAGCAGATAAGCCTTGGATTATGCTAGGTGACTTTAATGTTACTATGAAAGTTGAAGAACATTCTTCTGGTGGCTCTCAAGTAACTAGTGAGATGCAAGATCTGATAGACTGTGCTAATGAGATTAAAATAGAGGATGTAAATAGCACTGGTTTATTCTTCACATGGATTAAATCTCCATTAAAACTAGAAACACGTATTATGAAGAAGTTAGATAGGATCTTAATCAATGGAAGTTTCATGGATTCTTATAAGGAGGCTCATGGGCACTTCATGCCTTTCCTGACCTCAGATCATAGTGCTGCAGTATTAGCCATCCCTAAATGCTTTATGAAGAAGAGGAAATCTTTTAGGTTTTCTAACTACATTATGGATAAAGAAGATTTTTTGCCTATGGTGGAAAAAGAGTGGAAGAAGGATATGGAGGGTTATACTATGTACAAAGTTGTTCAAAAGTTAAAAGCTATCAAGTAGCCTATGAGAAGATTGAGTTGGAAGAATGGAGACCTAGCTGAAAGAGTTGAATTATGCAGAGGTAAATTGATGAATATGCAGAAAGAAATGGTTCAAAATCCTCATGATAGCAGTATAAAAATGAAAGAAGCAGAGTGTTTGGCTGAGTACTTAACAGCAGTAAATGATGAAGAAAAGTTTTTATTCCAAAAAGCTAAAGTTGATTGGATAAGTAATGGAGACAGAAATACAAAATACTTCCATAAAGTAATAGCTAGCAAGAGGAATATAAACAGAATTGTGAGTGTCTGCAATGAAAAAAGGGAAGATTTAATAGGAGTTTGGTTGCAGACCAATTTGTTCAGCATTTCGAGTCTTGTCTAGGGCGATAGGGGTTTCCTCCCGCGTGTGTAAAGGGAAGGGTGCCATTGCCTTCTGGGCTGGACCCAACCTGGTTGTGTGGGCTCGCTACGCCTTCTGGGCTAGGGGCCATGTAGCCACAAATTGCCGTTCCAAAAAAAAAAATGAGAAAGGGACTGCAATGAATACACAGAACCTGTTCACAAATAAACTGTCAGAGGAAGAAGCTTTGAACATGGTTGCTGACATTAATAACAAAGAAATAAAAGAAGCAATGTTTGATATAGGTGAAAATAGAGCCCCTGGTCCTGATGGCTATACTTCTGCATTACTCTTGGTACATTGTTGGTAAAGATATATGTCAAGCTATGAAGGAGTTTTTTATGACAGGGAACTTACTTGGAGAATTAAATGCTACCTTGATTACTCTAATCCTTAAAATCACTCATCCTAATAAGGTTTCTGAATATAGACCTATTGCATGCTGCAATGTGTTATATAAATGCATTAGTAAGATCATCACAAACAGAATTAAAAATAGCCTTGAAAAGTTGGTGAATGTAAATCAGAGTGCCTTTGTTCTAGGAAGGGTGATTCAAGATACCTGAGATTTACTCAAGATACTATTAAATAGGATATTATTTGCCAAGATGGGCTAGTAGATGTTCTTTAAAAAATGACATTGCTAAAGCTTATGATACAGTTGATTGGGATTTCCTGAGAAATGTTCTTGTTAACTTAGGTTTTCATGAAAAGATGGCGAGCTAGATCATGACACGTGTTACCTCTGTAGCCTTTACTATTGGTATAAATGGTGAGAGATTTGGCTATTTCAAAAGTGGTAGGGGGTTTAAGGCAAGGAGATCCTATCTCCCCATACCTTTTCACCCTTATTATGGAAGTTTTTTCTCTAATGCTTGCCAGAAAGGTTCATGAGAATAAGAAATTCAAATTTCATAAAGGATGCAAAGAAATGGAGTTAACTCACCTATCATTTGCAGATGATCTGTTGGTGTTGTGTCATGGTGATGAGGTTTCAGTGAATGTCATTAAGGAAGCTTTGTTGGAATTTAGTAATTGTTCAGGCCTAAAGCCAAACATGGAAAAAAGTGTTGTATTCTTTGGAAGTGTAAAAGAAGTTATTAAGCAGAAAATTCTTGCAATCCTTCTTTTTAAAGTGGGTAAATTACCTGTGAAAAATTTGGGAATACCTCTACTGGCCAAGAAGCTTGGAATAAATGACTGCAAACAACTTGTGGATAAAGTGAAATGTAAAATTCAAGATTGGAAGAATAGGTTTCTCTCGTATGCTGGAAAATTACAACTGATTGCAGCTGTTTTATCAACAATGCAGACTTATTGGGCTTCTGTTCTTCAAATTCCTAAAACTGTTGTTAATGAAATTGATGGCATCCTCAAAAACTTCCTATGGGGTAATGGGAATAATAGCAAAGGAAGATCCAAAGTTGCTTGGAAAGAAGTTTGCAAATCTAAAAAAGAGGGTGGTTAAAAGAGGGTGGTTTAGGGATAAAACTCTTGGGTGATGATTGAGGTTTATCTGTGCTAGCAACTTTGGAGAAATATTGCCAAAAAATAGAGGATATGGGTTAAAATGCGGTCAATCTGGTTAAATTGAAAGGAAAAAGTTTTTGGGTCATAGAGGAGGAAGCAGGTGATAGTGGTACATGGAAAGCACTTCTGGAACTGAGAAATAAGATCAGGCCTTACACTTTCCATCAAATTGGGAATGGTGAAGATGTATCAATGTGGAATGATAATTGGTGTGATCTGGGGCATCTGAAACAATTTGTAACAAATAAAGATATCCATGAGGCCAGAATTCAGGTTTATTTGGGGATTTCGGAATCGTTCCACTTTTGATGTTAATAAGCCGTCTAGATCGATCCTTTTTGAGAATATAGTCTCTTCCTCCTTTCTTTGGTGTAATAGTAGGTGTAGTAGGAAGTTTTCTAGGGATGATTGGCTTAAAAACCCGCATTTAATATCTTTGTAATTTCTTTTCTAGCTCCTTGCTAGTTTATATAATTTTGCCGTTCAAAAAAAAAATCTAGAACTTCTAATATTTTGGAACACAAGACTCTTACCAATACTCCATTGTCTTCTAATTCTTTTGCAGCTCGTAGAGATAATCATATTCATCGTCGACTCTGGGTGCTCAAAGCACATGACGAGAAATCTCAAGCTTGTACGTAATTTCGTGGAGAAGTTTTGGGTACGGTGAAGTTTGGAAATGATGAATTTGCACCAATTCTTGGATATGGAGACTTGGTTCAAGGAAATGTCACTATCAAAAGGGTTTACTACATCGAAGGGCTAAATCATAAGGCTGTAAACGAACCGGACGAAGGCTTGTTCATGTCCGTTCATTTAATTTTAGCCGGACAAATAAACGAACACGATCGCTTAAACAAATGAATTTTCTTGTTCATGTCCGTTTATTAAAAAATAACGTTATTCATGTTCGTTTATGTTCGTTCATTAAACAGTAAATGAACATAAATGAACGAACATAAACGAACGAACGTAAATAAACATAAAATTTACAAAAATATACACAATATTGTGCTTTATAAGTGTTGTTTTGTTTAAGTAAATCAATTAGCTTTACATTATATATAAGAGGATGTATGCCACATCATAATGCCTACTAATCATCCTGTAAAGCCATGTCATCCGGATGTATGCCACGTCATTATACAACAATAGGCCCAATGGCTACCTTTTACGTATTCTCATGTGGACACGCGTTTCATGCCCAATGCCTTGTCGCCCACGTTACGAAATGTACCGATCAAAATCAAGTACTGTACTTAATTTATAATTAGTTAATCACACACATACACATTCACTGCATGATCACTTTCAAATCCATTTGCAGGCTGAGCATATACTGGATCTTCGGAAGCAACTCACTTTAATGAGTGTTGAACCCAAAGTGGGTGTAAATGGTGGTTCTGGTGGCGCTGACTCTATCACAAGTATGGCTCCTGTTGATAAGGTATGTCTTGCTGTGTACAAGGTTTAACTATTGATTTGTCGTTTTTAGTATCTTACCTGATATCCATGACTTTTGATGCAAATGCAAAAAGAGAATCAGCTCATCCTCTTTATTGTTTAGAAAAATAGCTCTTATTTATAATAGCTCTTTTGTAGGTAAAACTTGGCGATCTTGAAGCCGAGCTGATTGAAATAAACTCAAATAGTGAAAAACTGCAGCGTGGTTATAATGAACTTGTAGAATATAAGCTTGTCTTACAGAAGGTATGTAACACTACTGCTGTAATCGAGTGGTAGCACTTGGTTGTATATTGTGCGAGATTGTAAAATGAGTAAATTGATACGATTCAGATACTGTCAATTTTATGATATTTTATTAGAAAATCTTCTCAATAATTTATATTGAAGTTGTCATACAAACATATAGATCACTTGAGGACTAAATGCTACACGCGCACACACATATTGAATGTATTTATATTTGCCAACTATTTATTGTTTTCCAGGCTGGAGAGTATTTCAGAGCGGCACACAGCAGTGCGATAGCTCAGCACAGAGAAAGTGATTCGGCTCCTGAAGAATCTTTGGAGACTCCTCTTCTGACGGATCAAGTACAGATCATGATATCAACCTAATGTGTTGTTGCTTCCTGTAGCTTCTGCACTTTAAATGATTTTTCTGATGAATACTTGTAGGATCCAAAAACTGACCAAGGAAAG
>BQNB010175457.1:0-13157 GCA_026074375.1 Tanacetum coccineum
CTGTACATGAGCAAGACCC
This sequence comes from Tanacetum coccineum, assembly GCA_026074375.1. NCBI lineage: Eukaryota > Viridiplantae > Streptophyta > Magnoliopsida > Asterales > Asteraceae > Tanacetum > Tanacetum coccineum. The sequence goes on from BQNB010175457.1 coordinate 20, forward strand.
GAGCTGACTATGGATCAGGAGTTGCTAGGCCCAAAATTAAAGACAAAGATAACTTTGAACTAAAGGGTTAATTTCTCAAGGAACTACTTACTAACACCTTCAGCGGTTTGGATCATGAAGATGCCAACGAACACATTGAAAAAGTTCTTAAGATCATGGATTTTTTTCACATTCCTAATATTACTGTAGACCAAGTGATGCTTAGAGCCTTCCCTATGTCCCTAACCGGAGCCGCAAGTCGTTGGCTAAGAAACAAACCAACTGATTCGATTATAACTTGGGAAGATCTGAAGACCTAAGTTTCTAAGAAAATATTGCCCACCTGCTCGTAATGCAAAGAAAATGGAGGAAATCAACAACTTTCAACAAGAGCCTGATGAAAACCTCTATCAAGCATGTGAACGATTTAAATAGCTATTGATGAAGTGTCCTCAACACTATTTAACAGATATGCAGGATGTAGTCTTGTTCTATAATGGATTGGATATTCCAACTCGACGAATTCTTGATTCAAGAGGTGCCATACCATCAAAAACTGCCGCTGACGCAAATGTAGCCATCCAAGAAATTAAGACTTTAGAAAATTCCAATTATATTAAAGAAATATAAGCTGTGACAGATGCTGCCATTAGGAACCAAGGAGCATCAATTAAGACTTTAGAAATTCAAATTGGTCAAATGAGCAAGGTACTACAAGAAAGAGGATTTAGAAGCTTACCAAGCTTAACTGAAACAAACCCGAGAGACCAAGTCAAGTCGATCTATACTACTATTAAAGCTGATTCATACTCTATACGTTGTATTGGATCATCCCAATACGATGTATCCACTTGACAGAACAATACACTGTTGTACAAATCAAGACAAATGACGGTTCCTTTTCCAAGTCGTTTGGATAATCATTACTGTGAAGAAGAAGAAGGGAACTATGGACCAAAATTTGCGGAAGCTTATGGAGCTTCACATATCAATGACACCATACCTCGAAAGAAGAAAGACCCAGGGAGTTTCACTTTACCTTGATATATTAATAATGTTTGTTTTGACAATGCCCTTGTTGACTTAGGAGCTAGCGTTAGTGTTATGCCTCTCTTGACTACCTTAACTTAGGATTAGGCGAATTAGCTCACACTAAGTTGACAGATGAATTAGCAGATAGGACAGTGAAATATCCAAAAGGAATTACTGAAAACGTACTAGTAAGAATTGGTAAATTTACTTTCCCTGCAGACTTTATAATTCTTGATATGCCCGAGGATATCAAAGTGCCCTTGATCGTCGGAAGACCATTTTTGTCTACCGTCCATGCTAAGATTGATGTTTATAAAAGAAAGATTACTTTAAGGGTCGGGGAAGAAAAGATTGTTTTCACAAGTGTTAAACCTGCTAGTAGTTTAATTAAGAGGGTCTACATGCTAAGTTTGAGAGAAAGAATGGAACTTGATTTAGAAGCTAGGCTTATGGGAGAGACTCTGGTGTTAAATAGATCATTAGACCCTTTCTTGGAAGATTACATTGAACTAAATGATCTAAATGAACCATTTGAGCTTAGGAGAAATCAAGGTGATGATTTAATGCCCACCATTGAGGAATGTGAGGTAATTGAGGAATTTAGAACTAGGGATGAAGATCTTGATACTGGAATTGATGATTACCCTAGTTATTGCGACAATGATAAGAAAATCCACATAGACTGTGCCCACAACTTAAAGTTTTCATGCATGATAGGATTTGAATTTACACACGTCAACTTCTTCCCGTTATTGTACGTCAATGTGATGTCCAAAAAGTTTCATAACTCTATAATGAAAGATAAGATGGTGTACAAAGGGGATAATGTTGTAGGAACCTTAAGGAATGTGTCTATTTTTGTTGGAACCTTTTCTGTTGTGATTGACTTTGCAGTTTTGGAAAATATGGATGCTTATCGTGATGAAGGAATGGGCGATGTTATTATTGGTGAACTGTTCTTAAGAGAAGTTGGAATTAAAGCAAGACGGTTTGATGGAATGATTACCATTTACAGTGTTGATGATGAAGTAACTTACCAAATGGTCCAATCACATCCGAGGTTTAAACACCACACTAATGAGTAATGCAATAAAATCCCACCATTACTGAAGGTAAGTGAACATGATAAGATGAACAGGATCTCACACTCATACTAAAAGTTAAAGAGGTTTTACAAAGGAGTTTTGAATCTAGGACCCGAATTTGTCCGAGTTCCGTGAATGGAAGAATGGCTCACACGCGGGCACATTAGCGTGCATGAGATGGAATAAAGAAGAGAAGCTGAAGACAAGTCTAACTTAAAGACTTTGCTGTAAACAAAAGTGCTTCACTGGAGACAACCCGGATTGTTATTTAATTTTATCAAGTCTGTCTTCCCAGACATCAATACGGCGTATCCGCCCCATACCATACGGCGTATTAATTGTCTGGACGTTATCAATCTTTACTTTTTATGCACTTTAAAAACATTATTGTCAGTTCTGGAATACGGCATATTCATTAATTTGATACGGCGTATCCACCAGACTGACCCGTATTTAGTTTGTTTAGTTTAGTTTAAATTAACCGCAGATGCCAAGATAGGAATGCACGTTTCTCCTATTTTACACAGGACCTCGTGAAAGAATATCGACGAATATTGGTGGTGAATTTACAAATCTGGAATATCTTGAAGTGTTGGAATCTTGAAACCTCAAGACGGCTTTCCAGCACACAATCTTGCTCATAAACGCAACTTGGAGAATCTACCGAGCAAATATCAGGGGAGTTTCTCATTCTAATTCTTTTTAATTCCCGTATTTTAATGTTTTATATATACAATGAGGACGTTGTATAATTCAAGTAGGGGGATGGAATTAGAATGTTTGCTTGTCCTATTTTTCACACTAAAATGCTTAAATTATGCTCAAATTAAAAAAAATTTTAAGCATACTTTTGTGAAATTACATGATACATAACCCGCACACAATAACCCTTGTTAGATATTGTGAGGATTCAGCCTTTCCGTTTCCAAATGTTTACCCAAATTCTACAAAATATGAGTGTGCCGGTGATGTTGTAGACTTTAGAACTTCGCTTGGTATATCTATTCGAGACCACAATAATGAGTATTATGGATTTAATTGGAGTAACTTTTTTACATTGGTAAAATTTTAAGATTACACCTAAATCGCCTATCCATGTTGCTTATTAACTAACTACACCGGTTAGTTAACCTCTAGTTTAAACCCTTTTCCACTCTCATCTTTAGAGTGATGATCCACTAGAACAACCCGTAGAGCCAATCCTTTAGGAATTACACCAACTATTTGTTTCTTTACACCCTTACACCTTATAACCTACCCTATTAAGATTAAGTTAATTTACAGTTTGCTAGTTGCTTAAAATGTAAAGTTTGTATTTCCTGAGTCTTGTGTCATTTTCTATCTTTGGTGCGGTTGAAATTGCACATTGAAATAGGGCAATGTATTTTAGTAGTCAAACTCATGTGATTTTTTCTTCCTCACAATTAATGGTGAATCCGAAGAACGAAGAGCTATCAAAGGAATTATCCAGAATTATTATGATCGTGAAGATGGTGAAACTACTCCGAGTTTCGTATATAGTTAGACTAAAAAAATGAGAAAAAATGAGAAAAATTGCAACAAAAAAAATAAGGAAAATTTGAAGATAATGGTTTCGCAAAGCAAGAACCGAAGGAATTACATGAAGGATCGATTATTCATTGATACAAATCGACGATGTAGAGTATTGTACAAAGTGGAAGATATCACCACTTACCTTGTAGAGTATGTAAAGTTTGGGATGATTGGGAAGTTGACCGTTACGGGAACGCCATACATTAAATCAAGTCATTGCTCACCATACATTAAATCAAGCCATTGCTCACCATACATTAAATCAAGCCATTGCTCAACACTAACCATTTAGAAACTACTTCTTCTTTGACTTTAATATAAACCTTTTTATGATCACCATACATTAAATCAAGCCATTGTTCAACAGTGACATCTATTAGCCTCACCAATCTTTTGTTAACAAAAATTACTTCTTCAGCGTGAATTCCATCATTCTCATCATAGCATGTTTGTGGTCCATAAATATCAAGAATACCATCATCCGACTCGTCCTCTTCATTCAAATCAAATGGAATGCTAGAAATCCCAGGAATCTCAACCTCATAAGTAAGAAAATCGTCATCCATTCCACTTAATCGGTTGAATTCATTGAAAATAGTTCCAAGTGGTGAATTGCAAGCGAAAGAATCATCATTGATCTTGAGTAATCTAAGTTTTTGGATCCTTCCTTAATCACCTTCATCTTTGCCACTAAAAAGAACCAGAAAATCATCAATAGAACCAGTTTAGGAAAAGGTATATGGAAAAATTTAAGCTCAAAATTCAGATATGAAAAACTTATTTCTGTTGCTATATCAGATGATCAATACACCATATTCAATGGATTTGAATACTCCGTATGGATCTATTGAACAGAATATGCTGTATTGGTTTAGAAATGTTGATACCCCGTATTCAACTTGATTGAATACGCCGTATCGATTGTTCGACCAGAACAATGTAAAGAAAACAAAAATAAAACAGAAAAGTAAAAACAAATAAAACAAGCAGGTAAAATGGATAACCCGACACTAAGACTCAAAAATTAAAAAAAAATACACTAATTATATTACACTAAATCTAGATTAATTAAAAGTTAGAACTTAAATACTAAATAAAAATAAAAATTAACATTTTCACTCCCCGACATGGGGCCAAAAACTTAATAGTGTCGTTGAGTGTAGGTATTTAATTTATCAAGTTTTAAACAATTTTTTTTATGTTTTTGTCGACATTACCTAAAAACAACACTAACGGGCAGTGTGCCCGATTAGTTGTAGCTTCGTTGGTAAGTAGGGTGTCGATCACTAAGAGCGAGAATGTAATTCCTATGTCTATGAGTATTTTAGTTATCTATGTTAGATCTAATCTATCTAATCTATGTCAAAACTTATGCTAAACCTAATTCTAACGGATAAGGGGGTTTTCGGTCTAAGAGACTGGCACGGGTTATATGATGACTTAGATCTACTTCCGCTACCAAAACACACGCAAGATAATAATCAAAAGATAGAAGAGAGGTCAAGCCAATTATAAGGAAACTGTATTAACCATGATTAATCAAATAAAACGTTGGTTTGTTTATTTAGTGCAATGAATGACTTACTTCGATGGTTATATCTTTCCTAGATTTAGGTGGTACTTCGTCCTAAAACCTAGATACGTCGAATTCTATCACAATTAAATGCATCCGCATAAATTATTTTCTTTGATGATTATATTCTATCTTAGGAGATTAATAATGGTGATCTTATTAAACCCTAGCCCATCGGGACTTTACCCACTTACTGCTTTAGGTCTTATATTCTAGTAGTCCACTGTCCGAGTCTTTACCAAGTGAATCAGATTGTTATTTGTTGATCCCAGGTTACCTGCTAGTCCAACTTGTTCACTAAACCAATGGTAAAGATAGGTCAATATTTGTGATCCTATGATTCTAGATATATAAATTGCAATGTGGAGAGCCGTCCCAGTATCTAGCTAACTTGGTCGGTATCACTAGACTCAGTTGAATGATAGGTCACATATTTAAGCACATAGACAAGTATGAATTGATAAACATAATCAACAATCAACGATAAATTAAGCAATCGATATAAACAAACCAAACATTAAATATTCATATCATCGCTAATCCTAAGGTATTAGCCCTTAAACCATCGTAATGTATCACACGCGCAATATATGATAACAAGGTAACCTAAACCGAGGTTAAATGGAATGATACAAACAAATTGAACGATATTAAGAGTATGATGAAGTACAAGGTGTTTCCTATAGAACTCACCGCGTTGCGAAGGCTTCTTTGCTCTTCTTGTCTCCTGAAAATTCAACTTTTATGGTTAGGGGATCATAAATATGATCAAGTACACCTAAAACTCATTTTTAGGTCTTCTATTTATAGTGTCTGGAATTTCTTCGATACTGCGTATTGGTTGAGGTCAATACGGCGTATTAGAAGTTTTTTTGGAGTAGGGACCACGTTCAATATCTTCCAGAATATTTAATTACTCGAAATAGAATACGGCGTATTAAGGTCTTCTAGGTACGACGTATGACTCTATAATTCTTCGTTGGTTTCTTGTGAAGTGCAGGCACAGATACGCCAGCTCTTTCTTGATGGATACGGCGTATAGAATGTCAGAAGAGTATTCTTCAGATTTCTTCGTTTAAGCTCCAGAATGCGTGCCTTTTAGCTAATCTTCACAAAGTACTCTATAATTACTACAAATCTCAAATATAAACGATTAAGTATCAATTCTCGTAATAATTATACAAAATGGGTAAGAATCATAAAATAAATGATGCTATAAAAGTGACGTTATTTGATGTCATCACACACAAAAACTCCTAATGTTCCTATTTGGGTTCTAACGTATAAATGAGTTTTAGTCTAATAAACCATGGCGCTTTCGTTTGTTATGGGTTGATTATGATGCGTGTAAAACAGTTTTGAAAGTGGTTAACACATTTGTGAGATATGGTTGATCATAAGGGTGAGTTTGATGCGAAATGAAGAGGGTTGTTCATGTGTTAATGATTGTGTGTTTTAAATGATTATGGTAGTCTTCTAATGTTTTAAGACTGCTCATAGGTGTTTATGTAACACCCCCAAAATGCGATACGCATCAGAATACAACTATTGGGGTGCTACTTCACAATACATGCACACGAGCCCCAGTAAACGTTCAATGATACGTTTATAAAACAAACTTTATTTCATTTATGAGTAAATATCAGAGTTACATAGGTCCTAATATCAAAGTAGAAATTAAATTATGAAAGTCATAACACGACTTGGTTTCTAAAAACATTGTTTTAGTTTATGACACTACTTCACCGAGACATCGTCCTTGATATCCGCGTTCCGTCCCATCCAAGCCATTAACAGCAACTAACCTGAGATACATGCTTAAAAACGTTAACAAAATGTTGAGTGAATTCATAAAGTTTGCAAACAACAGTTAGAACGCATATTTGGTTCAACAAAACATATAACATTGCTCGTAAGACAAGTTATAAAAATATTGATTTCTAACTAAATGAGCCCATGTACCGAAACTTAACACATTCATCCCGTAGGATAAATTAATGTCCGAGAAGTATGCCACTTCTCCTAATACTAACTACAAAATGTCCGTTTGACAGGGTGGTCACAACTGATTCAAACCCCGGACAGGGTTGTCAAACCCAATAGATCTATTTAATGCATTAGCGTTCACCCACAACAAGGCAACTAATGGCTACACAGTAAAAGGCATATACTCAATAGCGAATAGAATCATATTTAGTATCAAAACATATGGCGTTCTCATTTTCATAAAACAGCAAGTATCCCCCTCGCGGGTTTAAAACATTTAAACATTCAAAAGCGAGGCTATGAACTCACCTTGATTGAAGCCGGAGATTAAATAATCGAAACAATCACGAACTACTCGATGACGAGTTCAATCACGACCTATAATTTATGTCGTTCAATTATTATCTCGTAAGATGCGACCGGATAGTGCGCGCATCGCAACTATCAAAATAATGTAAATATATATACACATGTGATGAGAAATCCACTTGTGCGTCTTAAATCCTAAATTTCACGTAATTGAGTTACGATCATTCTTTCATTTGTGTTATATGTCATTTAATCGAAAACTTTCCATTTTAGGAAACTTTCTATTTTTGGAAAGTTACTATTTTTGGAAAGTTACCATTTTTAGTAGGTCTCGCCTTCTAATTATACATATAATAATATTTATTTATCTCATCGAACTTTCGACACTCAACTTGGTTATTAATTACCCATATCGGGATTATGTCCCGTATGTTTACGAAAAGTTACGATTTTAAAAATGTATTCATTTATATAAGTTGTTGAGTCTAAATGGTTATACTCGTATTAATAATATCGTTCTTTATTTTTATAAACATCCGATGAGTTAGCATTAACCCGTTGACTTTCAAAAGTTAACGTTAGACTTTATTTGACTTTGACTTTATATATATAAGTAATTAAATCTGACACGCTCCAAACGACCCGTTATATCGCATTCTCAAGACTCGGACTCTACAAAGATTTCATGCAAAACGACATTTCGGACAACTTTTTAGTATTAGCCGAGACCCGAAACTCGACGTAAAATGCCCAAAATGACCCCGCAAGTTTCTGCAGGAATTTATGTTATTTTCAATAAAAGTGCAGAATTTGACCTTGGGTTTTGACCCGTTATTTCTCGATTTTAAAACTGCCAAGCCTCGCGGTAAAGTAAAACGTCATTCCGAGCAACTTTCGTGCTTAGCCGGAAGGCCGAAACGGACTCGAAAGTGCTCAAAACGAGCGTTTAATTTCCTGACAGCAACTATTATTTAACCATAGCTGTTGGAAACACTTTTAAGTTTCCAAATCTTGTTTTCGCTCTAGATTCTTCGTTATTAGGAGTTAGAAGCTCCATTTTATATCAAAACGATCGTCTAATAAAGCTCTATCATATTTTCTAATCAAAAATTAAATTTCACAAAATCTCGAACCTCGTTTTCCGTGTCAAACTTTTTGCTCAGAATGTATACTTTACAAAATGCGCCAAAAACTATTCTTGACCCAAAAATTCATTCACGGCACATCTAAAATGGCCTATAATCAATACTTAGCTCGTTCAATCAATTGATAACAAAATCTAACTAGACGACGCAAGATCCATCGGATTTCATCACATGCAACAAGTAAAATTAAATCAAATGAACGAAACAAACGAAATAAATATAAAAGAGCGCTCACAATGCTATACGAGGTAAGTCGGACTCGACCAAGACTTGTCTTGTCCCTTTTCTTTTCTAGCCGAACTCGGACCACAACCCAAAACCAAAACCGAAGCATTTTCCATTTAAACCCACACTTCTAAAACACTTATCTAGCTTCACAAACACCCCTCTTGTACATGAAATGTTCAAGAACCAACCCAAAAAACTAACTTCTTCAAAACTCATTGCATGTGAGATTTTATTGTATGGAAACGTAGGCCTTAATGAGAGGATTAATATTTTGTATTCGGATGGTATTGCATGTCGGTAATTAAGTGGCGGTGGTGGTGTTAGTGTGGTGGTGCTCGGCCGGACAAAGAAGAAAGGAGGACAAGGAAACAAAGTTTTGTAAAGTGTAAAAATGTATGTATGTGCTTGTTTATATAGAGATTTAGTTTGGCCATTTGACACAAATGGTCCTCCCTTCCTTTTAGTCCTTTTGAAATAAGTACGAAGGGTTTTTGTTTCGTCCTTCTAACCGACCATAAGCTCGGGATTACATTTTCGTGACTAAATTTATTTCCGTCACACTAAATTTAATTTATAACTTTTAATAAAATGTGTACGCTTTTTAAAACGCAAGTCCTGCTCAAGACAAGGAACAAAATGACGACTTTCATAAAAATAATAAATTTACGATCTTACGATTGGTTAAAACGATTAACGAACGCGCGGTCAAACGTTGACTCGCGAAACGTCAAAAATAAAAATTTCAAATTTCTGTTTGTAATAAAATACGAAAATAATTATTTACGACAAATAAAATTTAAATGTCGGCATTCGCTCACACGAATTTATGAAATAATAATTATGACGTCAAATTCGCGATCATCATACGCGTCGTGAAACTCGGGTTGTGACATTTCACCCACCTTAAGGGAGCATCGTCTAGGTGCTTGTCCTTTCTTACTCGTTTTAATTTCTCTTACGGTGAGACGGCTTCCTTATTGTCCAATTTCTTCACATGCTCGAACGCACAAATTACTCGATATAATACTCGCTCCAACTATTCCGGATGGAAAGTCAATCAAAATAAATTATAATTTATATCGGAAAAATCCAAAAATATAATTATAACTGCTCTTATTATAAGAGACAAAGTACGCTACGGAACATATCCAGGAAAACATAAATCGCGTCGTTTCCAAACGAAAGGCTTTAAACGAAAGATCAACCCAAATCTTAGTTTGGTGATCAATTTAGCGGAACAAAACGCACATCCTTACACAAAACTAAAACATACGTCGCTAACTAAAACCAAAATAGGCGTTAATAATCAAAACCGATATGTATTTACATCATTATTTAAATCAAAATACTCATCATTATCCAAAACCCAAATACACATGTCGCCCTTCCGGCCTCATTTAATAATGCCCTACCGGTTGCGAAAAAAATAATATTTCGGAGTACCTACGACCCCATCAAATGCATTATAGCACAAAAAAAGTTATATATTCAATTAAGCACATAATCGCCTATTAGTCATTTTAAAATGACTTTATATTTCTACCTAGCTTATCATCACGCTTGGCAACAATCATGCTTGCTTTCTATAAGTTTTAGCAAATCATCTGTGCTTACTTATCAGGAAGCCTCAACAATGGCTATGCTCATCACGCGGTCCATACCCAACCGATTAGATCGATTATTATACCGAGCTTGCCGGATGGCCATGCTTCTTGGTAATGATCTCGACTAATTCACGGTTAGGCTTAGCCTACCATAGTCATGCTCATGGGCTAAAATGCCACAACTGACAATGGTCTACCAGGCTTACGTACCTCTCAAATCAACCTTCATCTACATTTAGGTAAGTATACCCGTTCACTCATGTCCTAAGATGTATCACGGCAAAACAAAGCGACTTATACACTTACTACCATTCAAGAGCACATAGCACATAAGAAACATAAGGCACATAATTTGGCGGCAATAATCCCGCTAGAAAACACATATTGTCAAAATACAAATTAAAAACAATCAAGAAAACAGTTGAGCATCATGGGCTGTTGCTCGTTCAACAAAAATCAAAACTCCAATGTTTATGAACCGCGACCAACATAGTCGGCTCGGACGTATCGTATCATCTCAAATCCTAGATGACTCAACCTATCAAGTCGAGATAATGACACACATTCCTATTTTGATACCGTTCGGCTTAAGGCGTTAGCTACTTCGATCGTTCCTCCAGGATGGAAACGGACGTTACCATTCGACTGGAATCTCCAATCTTTTCGCTCTTTCATACGCACACGAAGTCGTTACGTCCAGGAGAAAGGATCACTAACCTTAAATCAGGTGTCGCTTAGTGCCTTATTATAATCCTTGACGACATCAGGTATACTTACAACTATACTACCACTACATTCCATTTCGGGGAAAGAAGTCTTCTTCACGGTCATCAGTCAATACATCAAAGGCAACACTCATCGAATATAGGAGAAGTCTTCTCCATTTCTCACTTTCAACCTCGGGACTAACCATCTCAGCTTCCACCCACCTTAGGAATCTTTACATCTCCAAGAAGATCCCTTCTCGGTGTCGGTATCAGGTTCACACCCTTGGTAGCTCAATTCTACCATTGCTTACTAGCACACCGACTATACTTGGTCTTGACACGTCTTCATAACAACCACCGATCTTCATCACCACTAGCTAAGTTTTCACTCCTTTCTAGACACGCTCATTCTGAACAATACCGTAGGTATTTCCGCTTCGGAACGAATCGGTCATGATGACTCGCATGAGACTCTCTCCATGCAGTTAGTAGGAGTAGGGTTACTTGCATAAAATCTGTAGAAGGGCAAAAATATTTTCTTCTTCTAGAAGCTTGACCCAAACATTTATCTCAATTATCAAGCATTTTAATGGTGATGATTTTTCCGACATAGCGTGGTTCTTCCTAAATTATGCATAGTGATTCAGGTTTTGAATAATTTGAGGACAAAACCGGCATTATGTCCATCCTCGTCTAAAACGTTCTTTTTCATACGTTCACGCGTAGAGTTTTTCCTCCCGGTAAAAGAAAAATTTATAAAATAAAAATAAAATATGATTGTTTTAAAAAGAAAGAAAAGAAGATAGCACCATCTCACATTCTCATTATTTAAGAGGAAATTTATTTATACACATATTATTTATTTATTATTTATATATTATATATTATTATATAGATTATATATTTATTTTAGTATATATAATATAAAATATCATATATATATATATATTTGTAAAGAAAATTTTATCTGACACCATAGGGTCAGTTTATGAAATTTGAAAACACATTTTTCCATCGTTCACATAAACAGTTTGTACAACAAAATTAGTATGATTCGCGCAACGACATTTGTTCACACACAAATTCGTTATTGCAATTCACAATTTTAAAGTTATCAATTCACAAAGCATCATTAAATACAGTTTGGTCAACGGTCACAGCAAGTTTCAAAAATAATACCCACTCATGGATAATGCAAGCAAGTATCACACGCGTGCGAAAGATCCACCAACCGGAATCATTTCACTATCGTGATTAAATCAATCTAATAATAGGGCTACTCAGAACATCAACATCCACAATCATACAAACTCATAATCAAGGATAATCATAATCTCATAACCATAATAATAACAATGCTGGGGGTAGTATACGCACAACCAAAAATCCCCCAAAAGTTACAATCTCCGGTTCCAAGACCGATACATCCAATCATAATGATTCTAGGTTTCCAATACATAAACTACATATACATGAACTCTTCTAGAGTTCTAAATCATAAGTAATAGCTAAAGAGTACACAATCACCATGCCGGTGATAAGATAAAACTTTGAGGCAACAATAACCTCAATCCAATAAACCTAAATCTTTTTGAAACCTTTAATCCGTGGATGATAAAGGTATGAGGTTTCCGTATACGGAAAGAATTTCAAGTCTAATTTCCAGAAACATAGGGCCCACTGTCCAGAAAGTTTTGTATCCAAGGTGAGATTACCATTTTACCCCTATTTATCAAATGTGCCATTTTCCAAAATTTTATCGCTCCACTAAACTGAGTGTATCTCCTAAATTGTGCGTCCACAAAAGAAAAAAACAACCTCTCAAATCTAAGTTTGTTCAATATCTAGAACTTATAGTTTTACATATTTAGGTGTTTCCATATATGTTTTTAAACTTGTTACTCATTCAAATTTTGGTCTAAATTTTGGTCTAGTT
>BQNB010175459.1:0-13157 GCA_026074375.1 Tanacetum coccineum
CTATTGCTATTAACTCAATAAAAATTGATAACTTGAGTAATGATGTTATCTGTGCTTTCTTTGCAAGTCAACCAAATAGTCCACAACTTGACAATGAGGACTTACAACAAATGCATCCTGATGATTTAGAAGAGATGGACTTAAGGTGGCAGATTGCTATGCTAACAATGAGGGTAAGGAGATTCATGAAGAACACTGGAAGAAAGCAAACTGTTAATGGTAATGCGACCATTGGGTTAGATAAGTCCAAGGTGGAGTGTTACAACTGCCACAAAAGGGGACACTTTGTAAGGGAGTACAAGGCTCCAAGGAACCAAGAAAACAAGAATAAGGAGAACACAAGAAGAGTTGTGCTAGTGGAGACAACTACTTCTAATGCTTTGGTATCTTGTGATGGTTCTGGTTATGATTGGAGTGATCAAGCAGAAGAAGGTCCAACTAACTTTGCACTCTTGGCTTACTCTTCTACAAGTTCTAACTCTGAGGTATCTATTGATTCAAACTGTTCATCATCTTTTTTGGAAAATGTTAGAATTCTTAAAGAACAAAATGAACAACTGTTAAAAGACTTAAGGACTTCTAAGTTAAATGTTATTGCTTATAAAATAGGTTTAGAGTCTATAGAAGCAAGACATATAGTTTATAAGAAAAATGAGTCTGCTTATGAGGAAGATATCAAGGTCTTAAAATGTGAGATTCATTTAAGAGAAGTAGCCATTACAAAGCTTAGAAGGAAGTTGGAGCTGGCTCAAAAACAAAAAGATGAAATTCAGCTAACAGTAGAAAATTTTGAGAATTCATCAAAAAACTTAAGCAAACTAATAAACTATCAGATAGTTGATAAGTGAAAAACAGGTGTTCCACCTCCTTATACAGGAAACTTTATGCCTCCAAAAACTAATTTGTCATTCTCTGGTCTAGAAGAGTTTGTGAATGAGCCTATAGTTAGTGAGCCTATAGTTAAGAAGCCTGTAGTTGAGACTAGTGAAGCTAAGGCTAGTGTAGATAAGCCAAAGGTTGTCAGGAAGAATAATGGTGCTCCAATTATTGAGGATTGGGTGTCTGATAGTGAGGAAGATGATGTGCCTCAGACTAAGATTCAAAAGAAAATTGTTAAATCTAGTTTTGCTAAAATAGAGTTTGTTAAATCTAAAGAGCAAGTAAAATCTCCTAGGAAAACAACTGTTAAACAAGGTAATCAAAATAGGCTAAACACACATAGTTCCAGAGGAAACTAAAGAAACTAGAATAATATGATGTCTCAGAGACTAGGAAGTAATTTTGAGATGTTTAACAAAGCTTGTTATGTATGTGGAAGTTTTGATCACCTGTAGTATGACTGTGATAACCATCAGAGATAGTTTAATAATAAAAAGATGGTAAAACCAGTGTGGAATGATGTGGTAAGTTTTATACACGTAAAATATATATAAAATATAACCTTAAGAGTAATTAAGAAAATTACCAAGTTACCCTTCCAGTTATTTTGCTCAAACCAGAAACAACATATGATAGTTGCAAGACAATATTAAATTGTTTTTAATTAAACACATTCAACTGTTAAATGAACCTTAACTGAATACTACATTTAATATACTGTAACTTTTTATTTGAGGTTTATTAATTTTTATGATAAATTGTTATTCGCTGCTAGGCCAATAGCAGTAGTTAAAGATGGGAGGCCAAAAGCCCTACTTAATGCTTGTAAGGGATACAAGGTCTAATGCTGTTAAGGCCTAAGGCTTGTGGGGTTTGGATACTAAAGACTAAAGTAATAGCCTGTTCTTAAATATAACAGTGCATCAACCTTTTTAAAAAGGTTTCGATTATATTGATGCACAAGGACTGATCCAAGTCAGTGTAGGGATTGGAGTCCCCAAAAGAGACTGATTTTATTACCTTATGGGCTTGGCTAACTCCAAATCAAGATTTAATGGATAATGGAGTGATTGATAGTGGTGCTCAAGGCACATGACAGAGTGGATGCTCAAGGCACATGACAGGGAACATGTCCTATCTTACTGACTTTGAAGAAATTGATGGAGGATATGTTGCCTTTGGAGGTAACCCCAAAGGAAGGAAAACCACATGTAGAGGTACAACAAAAACTAGTAATTTAGATTTTAAGAATTTATATTTTGTAAGAGAATTACAGTTTAACCTCTTTAGTGTCTCACAAATGTGTGACAAAAAGAATAGTGTAGTCTTTAATAACACTGAATGTATTGTTTTATCTCCAAACTTTAAGTTAACTGATGAAAGTCATGTTTTACTTAAAGTTCCTAGAAAGAACAATATGCATAGTGTTGATTTAAAGAATTTTGTTCCTAAAGGAGGTCTAACTTGTCTCTTTACAAAATCTATATCTGATGAATCTAAACTTTGGCATTGGATACTTGGATATATAAATTTCAAAAATATGAATAAATTAGTTAAGGGAAATCTTGTAAGAGGTTTACCTTCAAAAACGTTTTGAAAATGATCAAACCTGTGTTGCTTGTCAAAAGGGAAAGCAACATAGAACTTCTTGTAAGTCCAAAACAGTAAGTTCAATCAGCCAACCTTTACATATGTTGCACATGGATTTGTTTAGTCCAAAATTTGTAAAAAGCTTAATGAAAAAGATGTATTGCCTAGTTGTCACATATGATTACAGTAGGTTTAGTTGGGTTTTCTTTCTATCTACTAAGGATGAGACTAGTGGCATTCTTAAGTCCTTTATAACTGGAGTAGAAAATCTAATAAATCAAATGGTTAAGGTAATTAGATGTAACAATGGAACTGAGTTTAAGAATAAGGAGATGAATCAGTTTTGTGAGAGAAAAGGTGTTAAGAGAGAATTTAGTGTAGCTAGAACTCCTTAACAAAATGGAGTAGCTGAGAGGAAAAATGGAACACTAATTGAGGCTGCTAGGACAATGCTAGCTGATTTTAAACTACCTACTACTTTTTGGGCTGAAGCAGTTAATACTGCTTGCTATGTGCAAAATAGGGTATTAGTAACTAAGCCTCATAACAAGACTCCTTATGAACTTTTTCTTGGTAGAAAATCAGCTCTAGGCTTTATGAGACCATTTGGGTGTCCTGTTACAATTCTCAATATCATAGATCACTTAGGAAAGTTTGATGGTAAGGCTAATAAAGGATTCTTTGTTGGGTACTCAATCAATAGCAAAGCATTTAGAGTAATCAATAGTAGAACTAGGATAGTTGAAGAGAACCTGCATGTTCAGTTTAGTGAGAATACACCTAATATTGCCGAAAGTGGATCAAATTGGCTTTTTGATATTTATGCACTAACAAATTCAATGAATTATAAGCCAATTGTTGCAGAAAATCAGTCTAATGATAATACAGGTACAAAATCATGTGATGATGCAGGTAAAGATAGAATGGAGACAGTACCTAGCAAAGATTACATTATGCTACCATTGTGGCCTACTGATCTACTATTCTCTTAAAATTCAAAGAGTTCTCCTGATGCTAAATTCAAATCTTCAAGTGATGGTGAAAATAAGGTTGATGTTGATCAAGAGAAGGATAATAATGTTAGCAGCACTAACAACATTAATACTGCTAGTGATGGAAACAACAATAATAATGTTAATGCTGTTAGTTCAACTATTAATGCTGCTGGCATAGAATTTAATGTTGTTGGTAGAAAAACAAGCATTGAACTTCTTGATGACCCAAATATGCCTAAATTGGAAGATATTGTCTACTCAGATGATGATGATGATGATGTTGGTGCAAAGGCTGACATGAACAATTTGGATGCATTTATGCCTGTCAGTCCTATTCTAACTACAAGAGTACATAAAGATCATCCAGTTAAACAAATTATTGGAGACTTGAATTCAACACCTCAAACAAGAAGAATGACAAAGAATTTGGAAGAACATGGTTTGTTTAGTTCTGTTCAGCAAAGAACAAACCATAAAGACTTTCAAAATTGCTTGTTTCCTTGCTTTTTATCACAAGAATAACCCAAAAAGGTAATTCATGCATTGAAGGATCCAAGCTGGATAGAGGCTATGCTGGAAGAGCTTCTACAATTCAAGTTACCAGAAGTTTGGACCTTGGTGGATTTACCAAATGGCAAAAGGGATATTGGGACTAAATGGGTTTACAGGAACAAGAAGGATGAAAGAGGCATCGTGATAATGAACAAAGCAAGTTTGGTTGCACAAGGATACACACAAGAAGAAGGGATTGACTATGATGAAGTCTTTACCCCTGTTGCCAGAATTGAAGAAATTAGGATATTCTTAGCCTATGTCTCATTTAAAGACTTTGCGGTGTACCAGATGGATGTCAAGAGTGCTTTTCTATATGGTAAGATTGAAGATGAAGTCTATGTTTGTCAACCACTGGGATTTGAAGACCCAGATTTCCCTGACAGAGTATACAAAGTAGAAAAGGCACTTTATGGACTTCATTAAGCTCCTAGAGCTTGGTATGAAACCTTGTTAACTTATTTGTTGGACAATGGGTTTCAGAGAGGAAAGATAGATAAGACTTTGTTTATCAGAAGGGACAAAGGTAATATTCTGTTAGTTCAAGTATATGTAGATGATATTATTTTTGGCTCTACAAAGAAGTCATTATGCACTGAGTTTGAGAAAATGATGCATAAGAAGTTTCAAATGAGTTCTATGGGTGAACTCACATTCTTCTTAGGACTGCAAGTAAAGTAGAAGGATGATGGAATTTTAATCAGTCAAGACAAGTATGTGACTGAGATTTTGAAGAAATTTGGTTTTACTGATGTCAAGACAGCAAGCACACCTATAGAAACTCAAAAGCTTTTGCTCAAGGATGAAGATGGTGAAGAAGTGGATGTTCATTTATATAGATCAATGATTGGTTTACTGATGTATCTTACTTTTTCTAGACCTGATATTATATTTGTAGTGTGTGCCTGTGCAAGATACCAAGTCATCCCAAAAGTGTCACATCTTCATGCTGTGAAAAGAATTTTTAGGTACTTAAAAGGTCAACTTAAATTGGGCCTTTGGTATCCAAAAGATTTACCTTTTGATTTGGTAGCATACACTGATAGTGATTATGCTGGAGCAAGTTTGGATAGGAAATCCACAACAAGAGGTTGTCAATTCCTTGGGTGTAGATTGATTTCATAGCAATGCAAGAAGCAGACTGTAGTTGCTAATTCCACAATAGAGGCTGAATATGTAGCTGCTTCAAGTTGTTGTGGCCAAGTGCTTTGGATTCAAAATCAATTGCTTGATTATGGGTATAACTTTATGCATACAAAGATCTATATTGATAATGAGAGTACTATATGCATAGTTAAGAATCCTGTTTTTCATTCAAAAACAAAGCACATTGAGATTAGACATCACTTTATTAGAGATTCCAATGAAAAGAAGCTAATTCAAATGATCAAGATTCATATTGAAAAGAATGTTGCAGATTTGCTTACAAAAGCATTTGATGTAAGTAGATTTCAATATTTGATTGCTAGTATTGGAATGCTCAATCTTTAAAGTCTTGATTATAAAAATGGTAAGGTAAACACAATTGAGAGAGTAGGTGAGAATAAAAACAGAAAGAGAGATGTGTGATAAAAACAGACAAAGTGATTTAGTAAGAAAAAGAATTAAGAGAATTTGTGAGTTAAAAACAGAAAGAGAGCTGTGTGAAATAAAAACAGATAGAGTGATTCGGTGAGAAAAAGAATTGAGAGAAGTGGTGAGTTGAAAAACAAAAAGAGAGTTGTTTAAAAACAGAAAGAGAGAATTGTGAGTAAAAAGAATTAAGAGAAATAAAAAACAAACAGAGAGAATTGTGAGTAAAAAGAACTAAGAGAAATAAAAAACAAACAGAGAGATTTTGTGAGCTAAAATGTTAATTTAATGATGAAAAAGATGATTAGCATGGAATTGAAGTTAATGTTGGTGATTCAAAGTTAATGCTGCTAGGCATAAACTTACTGCTGCTGAGGAAAGTTAATGCTGCTAGGCATAAACTTACTGCTACTGAGGAAAGTTAATGATGCTAGGCATAACTTACAACTGCTGGTGAACGTTAATGCTGTTGATGGTATTTTCATAAATACTTTGATTAAGGGTTTCATTTAATCATTTAATCGATTTCAATCTTTCATATACTCTCTAATCATAAAGCCTAACTCAATTTCATCATTCATCATCAAAACCCATCACAATGACAACCCTACAGTTTACTGATACACACAATTTAGTTGCGTTTTTGGATAAACCCGCTAAAAGTGAAGGGTTTGAACAAATTGTTGATTTTCTGAATGCAAGTTCTATAAGATATGCTTTAACCGTTAATCCCACTATATACACTTCGTGCATTCAACAATTCTGGGTTACTGTCAAGGTGAAAACTGTTAATGGGGAAGTTCAGTTACAAGCTCTAGTGGATGGGAAGAAGATTATCATAAATGAAGCAACTATAAGAAGAGATCTTCAATTGGAAGATGCTGAAGGTATTGATTGTCTATCCAATGCTATAATTTTTGAACAGCTTACACTTATGGGGTATGAAAAACTTTCACAGAAGCTTACATTTTATAAGGCATTCTTCTCTCCCCAATGGAAGTTCCTTATTCATGCTATTTTGCAATGCCTAAGTGCTAAGACTACTGCATGGAATGAATTTTGTAGCACTATAGCTTCTGCAATTATCTACCTAGCCACAAACCAAAAGTTCAACTTTTCCAAATATATTTTTGATAGTATGGTGAAGAATATGGATAATGTGAACAAAATTTTGATGTATCCAGGATTTGTACAAGTGTTTGTGAATCAACAAGGTGGTGATATGTCAAATCATAAAAGGATTTATGTTACACCCTCCCACACCAAGAAGGTTTTTAGGAACATGAAGAGGGAAGGAAAAGGTTTTTTTGGAAGAGTCACACCCTTATTTCCAACCATGATGGTACAAGCTCTAGAAGAAATAAGTGAAGGTTCAGCAAGTCCAACTGATCCCCATCACACACCCATCATTACTCAACCATCAACATCTCAACCCCAGAAGAAACAAAAGCATAGGAAGCCAAAGAGAAAGGACACTGAGGCACCTCAGCCTAGTGGTCCTACAACCAATGTGGCAGATGAGGCTTTCACTGAGGAGAATGTATATAAACATTTCAATGATCCACTGCTCAGTGGTGAAGATAGTATGAAACTTGAGGAATTGATGGAATTATGTACTAATTTGCAACATAGAGTTATTGACTTGGAATCAACAAAGACTACTCAAGGAAGTGAGATAACTAGTTTGAAAAGAAGGGTCAAGATGTTAGAAAAGAAGAATAAGTCAAGAACACATAAGCTCAAAAGATTACACAGGGTTGGTAGATCTGCAAGAGTGGTTTCCTCTGATGAAGCTAGTTTGGGTGATCAGAAGGATGCATCCAAACAGGGGAGGAAAATTGATGATATTGATGCTGATGCAGGAATTACATTAGTTGATGAAACTCAAGGGAGGCATGATGATGATCTAATGTTTAATACAAGTGTTCTTAATGATGAAGAAGTGTTTGCAGGACAGGATATGGCTGAAAAGGAATTTAGTACTGCTGATCCAGTTACTACTGCTGGTGAAGTAGTTACTACTGCTAATGTTGAAGTTAGTACTGCTAGTCCAACTGCTGCTACAATAACTATGGTTGAACTTACTTTGGCTCAAACACGGGTAGAGTTGAAGAGTGCAAGACCCAAGACAAAAGGGATTGTTATGCAAGAGCCAAGTGAATCAATAATAACAACAACAACAACAATTCCTTCAAAAGACAAGGGTAAAGGTATAATGGTTGAAGAACCTTTAAAGATGAAGAAGAAAGATTAAATTAGCTTTGATGAACAAGAAGCTATAAGATTACAAGCTGAATTTAATGAGGAAGTGAGGCTTGCAAGGGAAAAAGATGAAGCCAATGTAGATTTGATTGAAGAATGGAATGACATTCAGGATAAGATTGAGACTGATTATGAAATGGCTCAAAGACTGCAAGCAGAGGAGCAATAATAGTTAACTATTGAAGAGAAGTCAAAGTTGTTTGTACAAATTTTAGAAGCAAAGAAAGAAACACTTTGTAGCTAAGAGAGCAGAAGAGAAAAGGAATAGACCACCAACAAAAGCTCAACAAAGGAGTATCATGTGTACTTACCTAAAGAATATGGCAAGATGGAAGCCCAAAGACTTAAAGAACAAGTCCTTTGCCAATATTCAAGAATTATTTGACAAAGCTACGAAAAAGGTAAACACATTTGTAGACATAGATACAAAATTGCTGTAAGGTAATAAAGTAAGAGCATAAGGCAGTGAGACAAGAGAAGAAAGCAGTTCAAAGAGAGCAGGAGAAGCTCTGGAACAAGAAAGCTCTAAAAAGCAAAAACTAGAAGAAGACAAAGAGTCTGAAGAGCTTAAACAATGTTTGGAAATAATTCCAGATGATGTAACTATTGATGCCACACCTTTATCTACCAAATCTCCAACCATTGTTGACTACAAGATCTACAAAGAAGGGAAGAAAAGTTATTTCCAAATTATCAGAGCAGATGGTAATTCTCAGATGTATTTAACTTTTGGAAAGATGCTTAAAAACTTTGACAGAGAAGATTTGGAAGTTCTTTGGAGTATAGTCAAAGCAAGATTTAAGAAGACAGAGCCAGTGAATTACATGGATAATTTCTTACTTCTTAATTTGAAGACCATGTTTGAACATCATCTTGAAGATAATGTATGGAAGAATCAACAAGGATTAGTTAAAGTGCTGAACTGGAAGCTTTATGATTCTTGTGGAGTTCATTGTGTGACAATGCAGAACATACTTTATTATCTGTTGGTTGAGAAGATGTATCCACTTACAAAGCACATACTACATCAGATATTCAATGATGTGAAGCTCCAAGTTGATTATGAGTGTGAAATGACATTTGAGCTTCTTAGATTGGTCAAGAAACAACTTAAGGAAGGCTATGTACCACAATGAAGTGTTTGGAAGCATTCTCCTGGTGATTGATGAAGCTTTTAATGAAGAAACTTGATGATTTTGAAGATAAATATCAAGTTTAAAGGATGATTGTTGGGATTAAAAGCCTTTTTGAAGTTACTACTACATCAGATATTCAATGATGTGAAGCTCTAAGTTGATTATAAGTGTGAAATGGCATTTGAGCTTCTTAGATTGGTCAAGAAACAGCTTAAGGAAGGCTATGTACCTCAATGAAGTGTTTGGAAGCATCCTCCTGGTGATTAATGAAGCTTTTAATGAAGAAACTTGATGATTTTGAAGGTAAATATCAAGTTTAGGGGAGGATTGTTGGGATTAAAAGACTTCTTGATGATCTTGAAGTTACCGTTGTTTAGTTAATGATGTTGGTGTATAAGTTACTACTGGTTATTTAGAGTTAATGCTGCTAGTACAAAGTTACAACTGCTGAAAGATTAAGACTGCTGAAAAAGTTTCTACTGTCAAGGGATGGATAAAGACTGCTCAGAGAAAAGATAAAGATTGCTTATGAGATATGTATGAGATATTTTTGTAAAAGATACGTATAAGTTATTTATTTAAAAGATCATGATAACTTAGGAAAATATTGTAAGCCGGTTAGGACTCCTTGGTGTATAAAAGGAGGTCCTAGGGCATATAGTTAGATATCCAGAAATCTAGAAATCTTTTGTTTTGATATCGTTATAGCTTCAAGGTTTTGTAACCCTAATACTAGTTAGAGTATTCGTATTAATATATTGAAGCTTTTGTTTGTTAATCTGTGTGTTCATTAGTGTAGTGTTACTGTTTCATTGAATGAATTCTTTTATTTAAAGATTAGATTCAAGATAATCTTTTAGTATTATCAAACAAAGGTTCTTATCATAGTTGTGTAGGATTTATCTTGCATAACTAAACCTTACACAAGCTAAGGAATTAAAGATCCATTCAAGTGGGATCAACAATTCCTCAATTTCTTCCATCCGAGAGGCATTAGCAAAAAGAAAATCATTTTGTTCATCGGTAAAAATTACTCCTGCTTCATCCTGTTTTGCTAGCAACATCTGTTCCATGAAGTACTTTGAATCCCGAACTCTTGGCTTTGGACAATTACGAGCATAATGACCTTTTTTACTGCTGTTGTGTAGCATTGAACATTTGCAGTAGTTCCTGAAGACGTAGTTCAAAGAGTTCTCTGTATGTTTCCAGCATCATTTTGAACATTGTTACCCTTAATGATTTCCTCTTGAACATATGAACGTCTTGTATTTCTGCCATCATTACCAGAATTTCTGCTTTGAATGTTTACTCTGTCACCTTGAATAATCGCTTGATTTCTAGTGTTAGAAGAAGTACGAAGACGATTATTTGTTAGATTAGAGAAACGTTGAGTGATGGCACGAGCAAGTAAAATCATTGCAGAGGTAAGTGGATCTTCAGAACTATTTTGAATTGTATCTCCTTGATAATCATCATCATAATCAACAACTGAAGAAGGATGTGTGACATAGTAAGGTGATTTAGTTCTGGAAGAGGAACCCGTATGTGCCACCAACATAAGAGGATCACGCAATTTTTCAAACTTCTTTGCTCTAGATGCATTTACCAGTTTCTCAAATTGTTGAAGGTAATCAAACAAATCATCATAAGAATCCTCTCTCAATCTTTTTGTAAAATAAACTTGAGTAACATACTTCAGCCATTCAGGTTGTAAACAATTTAGGAACTTTGTATTAACAGTGACATGTGGGAATTTGATTCCATTTCGTTCCCCATTTCGTTCCAAATCATTCATTAGCTGAGCAAAATGATTGTAGACTGAGACAAGTGCTTCTCCTGGTTCAACAACAAATTGATCGAACTCATTATTGAAGCGTGTTTCCCTATCAACCTGGTTTTGTACAGTTCCTCGCATTAGACGTTCAACTCTTTGACACATGGCTTTTGCAGTAGTGCAAGCATCCACAAAGTTATATATGTCATTTGAGATAAAGATTAAAAATAAATTCATTGCTTCAATCTCAGCTTCATAGTGTTTCAAATCATCTCTTATTAAGTCCTCTTATTTTTGCATCCTTGGTGCTTCAGTATCAGAAGGAGTGAAATTTTTAAACTCATATGGACCTTCATCAATTGCCTTGTTAAGCCACTTTCTATTTTCTCTCTTTTGATTGAGGTACCTTCTAAAATGACTTGTCCATGATATATAACTACCTCTTTCAAGCATCGGAGGTCTAGTCTCTGAACCGACATCAGCAAGAGATTGTTGATGTGTATTAGACGTCGACATATCTTGTGACTCAAAGATTTGATCTTTATAGATGAAAAAGAGTTCTAATTGTGATTTTCCAGAAACTTCAACACTTGTCGAGTTTGACACGTGTCGCAAATTCGATGTCCAAATTTGAAAGTGAGAAACGTGTCTAAAATACTTAATTTTAGTAACACTGTTCTCGAACAATATTGATCTCGAACAATACTAATACAATTTTCTGACCTTTCTTGGATATAGCTAATCTCGGATACAACAGACACCAAATTCGGAACCTTTCTCGGATGTGTCTAATCCCGGATACAACAGACACCAAATTCGGAGCTTTACTAAATTTCGATATTCACACTCTTTTGAAAAACCTTTCAATTAAAATTCGATATACTTATGACGATAAAATCGTAATAATATCAATTTTGATGAAACTTGATCCGTTTAAGATGTTTCCAAAAATGAATCTCACAATTTCAATGAAACCGAAAATGTGATTTTGACACTTTGAATTCGAAAATGATCACAACTTCGATAAAACCGAAAGAAATGATCACTTTACGATTCACATATCCGTATTATAATGTCAAAACGTATCCTTTTATCCCATTTAACACAATTTTGATGAAACCAAAATTGTGTCAAAATTAAGATATGATATTGAAATTGATTTTCCTAACACAATTCTTGATAAAACCAAGAAGTTGTGTATCTATTACAACTTTTATGCTTATTTCCGAGAATGAGATGTGTTTCTAATACCCAATTTTCGATAAAACCGAAAACTTGTGTACATGATCAATCTCGGTAACAACTTCCGAAAATGATAAAAAAACACCTAAAATACGTTTTTTGATAAAACCGAAAACACGTATATCTATTACAACTCGATCTAATAACAACAAGACATCCGAAAATGCTAAAACTTTAATGAATTCCTACGAATCAACCAATGATGTTGTCTAAATTGTATAGAACTCAAGATACGATACTGAGATTACTCAAACGAGCCAAAATACTTACGTCTTATCCATATTTGATGTTGAAAACGAGTAGAATCATGTAATTTAACGTCGAAAATTCTCAAAATGCTCAAATCACCACACGAGACCATCGAAATCCACCGAATATCAATCACGTCATGATCGATAACATACGAAATCACAAATAATATCACTTTTAATCTTTAATGCTCTGGCACTACTTTTTAGGTCTTGTTTTAGCTTAAATCACGTAATATAGAACGGTTTACAATAGAGAGAATTAAGAGAGGAAGGCAAGTCTTTCACAATTTTCTAAATTTTATAAAAAAGAGAAAAGGGAGGGAAAGTGAGTTTGTTACAAGCCTTAACCACCTAATGAAGATTAGGTGGGTATTTATAGAAGAGGGAGGTTAACTTCCCTTCCTTTATTTTCCTAATTTTGCAATCTAGTCCTTATTCTTTGGATAATATGCTATTTTTTACTTTTAGCATATTTCTCCTTATTACAAACTACTTTCTACTTTGTAAAATAAAGACTAAATACTAATAATAAATAAAACCACTTAAAGTATCATAATCGACACTTTTATGATCCTAACAACATGTGATTTTATAAAATCACATATGATTTCATAAAATCACATGTGATTTTAAAATAACAAATCACATGTGATTATTCTAGACGTAACCAAAAAAAAGTTCATCGAAAGCATATAGAATTGCCCATCTATAGAAAGATGATTTAATTAACGTCGTAATGATATGATTTTTTCCCTTAACGGTTTACCGTTTACAAGATATGCTATATTCAAAATAAAGGTGGAGAATGAAATTTTTAATTAAGATTAAAAAATAGATAGCTAGAATTGATTCGTTGCGTCTTTAAATAATTAAAGGTCTACATTGAATTTTTTTACTTGTTGTC
>BQNB010175461.1:0-13157 GCA_026074375.1 Tanacetum coccineum
GATAGAATAAAAACATTACAACTAATAATCTGAAGCTTACAATTTTCTTCTAATCTCAACCTTCACATATTAAAAATCATTATAATCATACTCTTTATACTATACATATACATACTAAAACCCCTAATTTGCTTATAGTATCTCATACATATGCATTACCTAATCATCTTGTTAAGTGACTTGAGGAATCAACTTATCCTGAACTCATATCCTCCTATTGAGAATAAACCTTTCAACTCATGTGTCGTAGGCATGCTATGTTTTTTAGTCACAGGCTGCAAGATAAAAACATAGTCAATGAAAAAAGCATAAATTTGCTTGTGTTGTAAAAATTACAATAATACTCGATATAACAATAATTTGTTAGATATCATCGCATAAACTGCTTATTTTATCACAAAAGCTGCTTTCATTAAACAATTATGCACCCCATAAGCCTAAAAAGTAACTATACCAACTTAGCAACAAAAAACCCTAGAAATTATAGAAAGCACTAATATTTATAAATAAAAGCCGAAATTAACAAAACCCCCAAAACTATGACAAAACCATAATTTCAAAATTCATTTTTTTTTATATGTTTCTTAACATCTAAAACATAAAAATCTGATAGTTTGTTCATTGATGATAAGTTGAAACAAAAAACTAAAAAGGTTAAATAATAAGAAACAAACAAAACTTACAAAAAAACCCAATTCTTTTTCCGCGGTCTGTGTGCGGCAGTCACCAATCCTCAACCGCCACCGCCACCGCCACCGCCGCCATTTCAATAACATAAGCATTCTTAATAAGAAATCTTGAACAACCCCTAAAAGTAGTTGTGCTAATAAGTAATCCCAAACACCCCAAATAAGCAGTCTTAAAAAGCAGGTGGTTGCAATTTTCTTGAATCAGACCTTCAATCTTTACTTTGTTGTACTGATACACACCAATAGGGATCACTAAAGATCCGTTAAAGGATTACAACTATTAGACGATCAAAACAGAAATAGATCAACAAGAACAAGATTGTATTATCAATGGAACGTTTTTATTACAAGGAAATGAGTGGAAAGATTACAAGAGAGAAATGATACAAACAGAATGAAATTAAATGAATTGAGGAGTTAGGTATTTAAATAGATTTTGAGAGGGAAAATCTGTTAGAGTTAGTTGTGGAGAATTGTCACGTGCAACTCACACGACTAGTTAAACTAGGAGTGTGCACCTCACGTGCCAACAACTTATTCACTAACAACCTGTATCAATCCATCCTCCTCAAATTAATCTTGTCCTCAAGATTATCCTTGAAAATCAAGAATTTTTTTTTTTGCAAATCTTCAATGGGTTCCCAGGTAGCATCTTTTTTGGACCCATTGGACCACTGCAATAACACAAACACAGTAGCAGAATTCCCCTTTTTTGCCAACCTTCTTTCTAGTATTGCTACAGGCTCAACTAATATCAATCCATCAGTTCCACAAGCTGGTAAATTCCTACTTTGAGTGACCACACCTTTGCATTTTTTTAATTTGGGAGACATGAAACACATTATGGATTTAAGAAGAAACTGGCAATTTAAGTCTGTATGCAACCTGCCCCACCCTTTTCCTGTATGTGAAATGGACCATAATACTTAGGGGAAAGTTTATGTTGTTTACCTTTTCTAATAGTGACTTGTCTGTGTGGTTGTAATTTCAAGTAGACCCAGTCATCCAATTCATACTGCCTATTTGTCCTGTTCCTGTCAGCATGAGATTTCATTCTATCTTGTGCTCTTCTCAGGTGAAATTTCAAAAGTTCAATAGCTGCTTCCCTAGCTGTGAGAGTGGTGATTAGTATTGTACAACCATTCAGACAAAGACAACCATTTCATCCATTGTTTGGGTTGTTCTCTTGTCATACACCTTAAGTAACACTCTAAGCATCTGTTGACCACCTTAGTTTGACCACTAGTCTGAGGATGGTAAGATGTAGACATGTGTAGTTTTACTTGTAAAAGTTTAAACAGGTCCTTCCAAAAAGTACTCAAAAAGACCTTGTCCCTGTCTGAAATTATAGTGTTTGGCAACCCATGTAGTTTATAAATGTTGTCCAAGAAAACTTGTGCAACATCTGTGGCGCAGTGAAAGAGTGAGCAAGTGGCATAAAATGTGCATACTTACTCAACCTATCAACTACCACAAAGATCAATGTCTTGCCTTGTTTATGATTTGGGTAGGCCTTAAACAAAATCCATGGATATACTTGACCAAATGGTTGCAGGTATTGGTAATGGTTGTAAGAGTCTTGGATATACAGACAAATCTGCTTTATTCCCTTGGCAAGTGTCACATTCCATCACCATTTTCTTGACTTGGTTCCTTAATTTCTTCCAATAAAACACACTACAAATCTTGTGGGTTGTGGTGCTTACCCTAGAATGAACTCCAACTGATCCCTCATGAAACTGTTTAAGCAAGTCAGTCCTTAGAACTTGATCATCACCCACCACTAACTTACCTTTTCTCCTCAACTCCTGATTAGCCCGTGTATAAGATTCCTTGACAGTCTTCCCAGTTGTAACTATTGAATGACCTCTTTGAGTTTCTCATATGTACTCCAACTTCTCACAATCTTCTGATAAATCTCAGTAGTTAAAGATGCAGAGATCACACTGAATAATTCCCCTAAATGTTGAATTCTAGTCAAGGCATCAGCAGTAACATTCTCTACTCCTTTTTTGTATTGTATTTCATAATCAAACCCCATTAATTTTGGAATCTTTTTGCATACAATCTGTTTTGCCACATTGTTTCTAACACAACCTCCAAGTGCATTACATGGTCTTCTATGGTCTGACTATATCAGAGGATGTCATCATAAAAAAAACTTGAATACTTCATTCATCAATGACTGGAATGTGGATGGAGCATTAGTAAGTCCAAAAGGGCATGACCAAGAACTCATAATGGCCTTCATAGGTTCTAAAGGCTGTCTTGGCTATGTCTTCTTCATTCATTCTAATCTGGTGGTACCCTTATCTTAAATCCAGCTTTGTAAACAATTTTGACCTATGTAAATCATCAATGAGTTCCTCTATTATGGGGATTGGGAACTTATCTTTGATGGTTTGGTTATTCAATTGCCTATAATCTACACACATCCTCCAGGAGTTATCCTTTTTCTTAACCATAACAATTGGTGAAGAAAAAGGACTATTACTCTTCTTAATGCCCCTGCTTCAAAAAGTTATGCAACCATTACTTCTATTGCATCTTTCTGTGTAGGTGGGTGTTTGTAGGGCCTAATGTTTACTCATTGAGATCCTGCTACCAAAGGGATCCTACGGTCATGGTCCCTTTTTAGTGGTAGTTCAGTAGGAATTTCAAATACATCAGCATATTTGTCCATCACTTGTTGACACAAAGGATTCATTTCTACCCTAGTTTCTTCCAATAGCATACAAGTAGTAGCAGAATTAGGGAATACACATAATGCCACAGAATGCAGTTCAGCTTGCAAAGCTTGTTTGACAGCTTTCTCAGAAGTCTTGTTACTTAACCATTCCATAGTAGATCTATGAGTACCCCTGTTTGAGACCCTTTTTCCATTGTACTTGAAATCCATTCTTAACTCTTTGAAATTACATCTTATATTCCCCAATGTAGCTAACGACTGTATACCCAATACCATCTCACATCCCCTAGTGGCAATAACATAACATCAGTAGAAAAAAGTGTGTTACCAAACATCCATTGGAACTGCTTACATTCAGCAGTAGTTAACAAATTGTTGCCATTAGCTCTTGTTACTGCCAATGGACATATATTTCTTATATCACACCCCAATTTCTTTCCTATATTCTTGTCTAGAAAATTATGAGTAGATCCACAATCTATCAATATGTGTACCACATTCCTTCCCACAGTACCAATCACTCTCATAGTTTGGAAATTATTAGTACCAGAGCATGTAAAGAGATCTAAGGTGCGTGTAACTCTGCTATCCCAACATCAAAGAAATCCTCCTCCTCTTCTAAAATTTCACACAACTCTTCTTCAGGTAACACTACTAGTCAATATAACTGTCCACTACACTTGTTCCCTGGGACATATTTTTGGTCACAATAGAAACATATGTTTTAGGCTCTTTTTTCTGCATACTCTTTTTGGGTTAACCATCTATTGTTTCCTCCCACAGTAGTGTTTGGTTTAGGGTTCACATTGTTATTAGTGGTGTTTGGCAATGACAAAAATGGCTTTTGAAAACTATTGCCCACCATTCCATTACTAAGTCTTGTATTATTAGTTACAAACACAGGCTTATTCTTCTTTTTATCAGCATTTAAAGTAGCCTCTTGCAAATATGTCAAACAATAAGCATTTGATAATGTTTTAGGCTTAATCATTCTGACCCCCATTGTTATTTCTGCTGGTAAACCCCCATGAATAGACTAATAACATGTGGCTCACTTATTTCCACCCTACTCAAAAGAGTATCAAATGCATCATCATACGCCCTAGCAGTTGTCTCATACTTAAGATTCTTAAGTTCTGACAATGGATCTTCATATACATTTCCAAACCTTTTCAAGATAGCTTGTTTGTATACTACCTAATCCACAAACCCTTCATGAATCTTAATAAACTGTGTATGCCATAACAAAGCTTTGTCATCCACTTGATTAATCAAAAAGAGTTGTTCACATCTGAATAACCAACCCCTTACATCATCACCAGAGAACTTAGGAAAATCAATCTTGGTAACTTTAGTATGTCCTCCCCTTACATCATCACCAAGAAAATCAATCTTGGCAAACCCAACCCAGTAATTTCAGTTAACATTTGTGCGAATTTACCATTGATTTTTGCTAAAGCTCCACTTACCATTGTAGCAATGGTATCAGCAATGTACTTCTTAGTTTCATCATCAAAAACCAGACCATTAGAAGTTCCAGTTGGAGTACCACTATTTCTTGTTGAAACAACCATTGCTAACTAACTTAAGATTATTCCACTCGCTAAAGATTTATCCGTACAACCAATATGTAAAGAATCTCTACTTGATCAATTGATCCAACTGTAGAGAAAACGTATTTAGTGAGATATTATGAACCCTACACTAAGTATTTGAGATTGGGAACAAGACAAGAACAAGAACACACAAGACCAAGAACGTATTTTGGATTGGAGCGTATTTTGATCGAAATTTGACTGTTCAATCAATTTTGAACAGAAAAGATGATCGGAAACTGAACAGAACGACGGTTGTACGGTGGATTACGATGTTATAGTGCCAGAAAAGTGCTCTGATGCCACTTGATACACACCAATAGGGACCACTAAAGATCCGTTAAAGGATTACAACTGATAAAGAAAAGAAATAGATCATCAAGAACAAGATTATATTATCAATGGAACGTTTTTATTACAAGGAAATGAGTGGAAAGCTTACAAGAGAGAAATGATACAAAACATAATGAAATGAAATGAATTAAGGAGTTGGGTATTTAAACAGATTTTGAGCGGGAAAATCTGTTAGAGTTAGTTATGGAGAATTGTCACGTGCAACTCACACGACTAGTTAAACTAGGAGTGTGCACCTCACGTGCCAACAACTTATTCACTAACAACTTGTATCATGTACATTGTGAATGGCTCTTTAGAATGAGTTATGTTTTTCTGTGGGTTTTAGAGAGAGACGGTGGGTGAGATCCACAACATCCGTATGTGTTTTTAGATTTGGTGAGAAGCTCGTAGGTGAAAAAATGGAGCGGTGGATGGTATATGGTATTTGGGAAGTTTCAGAAAGGTGTGAGGAAGAATGAGGTATGAAAAGGTTGGGAAAATAACATGTAGCTTCTAAGAGAGATATGTGTATCACTATGAACGGATGAGGGATAAGAGTTATAATATTAAAAAGTTATTAAATAATATAATAAAGATCATTGTTGTATAGATTATAATATAGTGTATCAGTATCTTTAGTATTTGATATTTTGTTTCTTTATGCCGTAAACAGCAGTACTCCCCCCTAGCTACTTAACAATCCCATCAGTTCATTCTTACTTTTGTTTAACGAGAAGATAGCTCAATGTATATCATGTATTAGCAAGATTTTGTGTTTGCTTTGATATAATTTGTTGTCCATTTTCAAACAACTTTATTCAAAACATGCATTTTAGAAATGGAGAAACTATCAAATTTTCCCTTAAGAAATCACACACAAAAGAAATTTAAGAAATACTCTCTCCGTCCCTAAATAAGTGTCCACTATTGACTTTCGAAGTCATTATTCTTCAACTTTGATCTTAAATTATTTTGTTTGTGTTATATAATACTTGATGAAAATCATAGCAATGAAAATACATTTATAACACAATCCATTCATATATTTTGCATCAAGTATTATATAACACAATCAAAATAATTTGAGGTCAAAGTTGAACAATAATGATTTCAAAATTTAATAGTGGACACTTATTTAGGGACGGAGGGAGTATTAATTAGTCTTGTTGAACTCTTGTGTACATATGATGACGTGACATATATACATGAAACCTAAATACAAATTTTGAAAATCAGAACACGTTACTTTTACCTTTTTATATAAGAAAAACTTAAACCATACATTCATGAATAATATATACTTTAATTACTTTGTTATCGGATCTTTATCTTTCCATGGATGGAAATCATCGATCACGTCTCCTGTATAAATACATCATCACCATCAGTCCATCACGACACTCAATTAATCAAACTAAAAGCATCTAAAAAAACCTTGAAATTTTGTAAAATGGTAAATGTGAAAATGAAATAGATCTTTGGATGTTAACTAAATTTGAACCTAAAGAAGTAACAAAATGGTCATATTTTGCAAAAACACCATTTTTTAAGCAAGAACTTCAAACAATAATAATGTATCTTTATAAGAAAATAAAGGTGTTCGTTCTTATATTTGAGTTTCAATATATATCCAAGTGACAAGTATAAAACATAATTTGGGTTCTATAGTATTTATTATTGAGAATAGTTACACCGGACTGAATCAAAACTACAACAATAATATGAAATGCAATAAAAGATGACACACGGATTTAACATGGAAAACCCCAATAGGGTAAAAACCACGGGCAAGAAAAGATACGTTTCACTATGATGGAAATTAGGAATTACACCATCTCTCTATTATACAAGAATAAATCCTTATCTCTTGTAAATAGGAGATATACACCAATTCTCTAAATACTACTAGATTGGAGCGTATTTTGATCGAAATTTGGCTGTTCAAACAATTTTGAACGGAAAAGATGATCGGAAACTGAACAGAACGACGGTTGTACGGTGGATTACGATGTTATAGTGCCAGAAAAGTGCTCTGATACCACTTGATACACACCAATAGGGATCACTAAAGATCCGTTAAAGGATTACAACTGTTAGACGATCAAGAACAAAAATAGATCATCAAGAACAAGATTGTATTATCAATGGAACATTTTTATTATAAGGAAATGAGTGGAAAGCTTACAAGAGAGAAATGATACAAAACATAATGAAATGAAATGAATTGAGGAGTTGGGTATTTAAACAGATTTTGAGCGGGAGAATCTGTTAGAGTTAGTTATGGAGAATTATCACGTGTAACTCACACGACTAGTTAAACTCGGAGTTTGCACCTCACGTGCCAACAACTTATTTACTAACAACTTGTATCATGTACATTGTGAATGGCTCTTTAGAATGATTTATGTTTTTCTGTGGGTTTTAGAGAGAGACGGTGGTTGAGATCCACAACATTCGTGTGTGTTTTTGGATTTGGTGAGAAGCCGGTAGGTGAAAAATTGGAGCGATGGATGGTATATGGTATTTGGGAATTTTCAGAAAGGTTTGAGGAAGAATGAGGTATGAAGTGGTTGGGAAAATAACACGTACCTTCTAAGAGAGATACGTGTATCACTATGAAGGCATGAGGGATAAGAGTTATAATAATAAAAAGTTATTAAATAATAAAATAAAGATCATTGTTGTATAGATTATAATATAGTGTATCAGTATCTTTAGTATTTGATATTTTGTTTCCTTATGCCGTAAATAGCAGTACTCCCCCCTAGCTACTTAACAATCCCATCAGTTCATTCTTACTTTTGTTTAACGAGAAGATAGCTCAATGTATATCATGTATTAGCAAGATTTTGTGTTTGCTTTGATATAATTTGTTGTCCATTTTCAAACAACTTTATTTAAAACATGCATTTTAGAAGTGGAGAAACTATCAAATTTTCCCTTAAGAAATCACACACAAAAGAAATTTAAGAAATACTCTATCCGTCCCTAAATAAGTGTCCACTATTGACTTTCGAAGTCATTATTCTTCAACTTTGATCTTAAATTATTTTGTTTGTGTTATATAATACTTGATGAAAATCATAGCAATGAAAATACATTTATAACTCAATCCATTCATATATTTTGCATCAAGTTTATATAACACAATCAAAATAATTTGAGGTCAAAGTTGAACAATAATGACTTCAAAATTCAATAGTGGACACTTATTTAGGGACGGAGGGAGTATTAATTAGTCTTGTTGAACTCTTGTGTACAGATGATGACGTGACATATATACATGAAACCTAAATACAAATTTTGACTAACTAAATTCGATCCTAAAGAACTAACAAAATGGTCATATTTTACAAGAACACCATTTTTTGAGCAAGAACTTCAAACAATAATAATGTAACTTTATAAGCAAATAATGATGTTCTTTCTTATATTTGAGTTTTAATATATATCCAAGTGACAAGTATAAAACATAATTTGGGTTCTATAGTGTTTATTATATCTTTAATCATAATATCGCTCGTGCCCCAAACGATAAGCCTATTAGTGTCAAAGGCCTACAAATTATAGCCGTCAACCAAACGATAAGCCTAATAGGCTATAATTGGTGAGCGTTCTTTTTGTACGTCTTTTGTTCTGAAATAAAAACATATCTCAAGTTAGCATTACACAACAGTTCCGAATAGTGTATAAAATTTCAGTATATTTTAACATATGATTGTAAAAGCTCATAAACTGTCTACTATCCTCAAATGGCCACTTACCTTCGAACAATTGAGACACCACATAGTTTTTTGTAAAAGTCAACTCCACTATACATCGTTCCTGCAAAAGCAGCAACTTATATCAGTAATACAGGAAACTCCTTATTGTATATTCATCATCCACATGAGAGCCTAGACGTGCCTACTTAAATAGAGGTTACAGCCTGTTGAATTGACCTATACATCGGGTCGAGTCCGTATCGCATCCGGATCTGATCTATCTACTCAGCAATTCATCTGGTGACTTCACATCGCCAAAGTACCTATTCTAATGGATCATATCATGAGCCGCGTAATGTTGAAACGAAAGGCGGAAAGACAACAACGATGAAACAGCTTGCTCCCAGGACGATGAACCAACATTGATGTGATGAAAGAGTCAAGATTAAGGGGGTGAATGTTGGGTTTAATCTTGACATGTTGGTTTAAGATTACTTTAAGTATTTTCCTTAGTTACTGAATTAAATAAATGGTAAAAAAGTCATACGAAGAATTAGTCTAGGGTAGACCGAGTATCATGTGCATGTTGCACGTTGGGTAGAAGTGGCCCAATGTTTCCTAGTCTTTAGGTAGAGTATTATGTTTGACAGTTAGTTTCTTGTAAAGGCTATATAAAGCCTTATGTAGTTGTTCTTAAATGTAATCAGTTTTCCCTATTGAAATATAAACCATTGTAAAACAAATCTTGCTGTTTTGATTGGTGTTACAGTGGGTGTGAGTCCGGGTTTAAGAGGGACTGATTTCCAACAAGCATTACACAACAATTCCGAATAGTGTATAAAATTTCAGTATATTTTAACATATGATTGTAAAAGCTCATAAACTGTCTACTATCCTCAAATGGCCACTTACCTTCGAACAATTAAGACACCACATAGTTTTTTGTAAAAGTCAACTCTACTATACATCGTTCCTGCAAAAGCAGCAACTTATATCAGTAATACAGGAAACTCCTTATTGTATATTCATCATCCACATGAGAGCCTAGACGTGCCTATTTAAATAGAGGTTACAGCCTGTTGAATTGACCTATACATCGGGTCGAGTCCGTATCGCATCCGGATCTGATCTATCTACTCAGCAATTCATCTGGTGACTTCACATCGCCAAAGTACCTTTTGTTGCACACACATGCTGACTTTCACTCGTTTCCTGTAGGTGAGGAACTTGCAACTTTTAGAACATATGCATGAGTGAGTATCTAATTCCTAAGAATGTATACTTTTTTGATAAAGCAATAGCTAATAAAGAGTATGCATTTACCTGACATGTATATAGCAGTGTTGTCCCATACTGATTTGCTTTGTTACAACTGAAGTTGGTTACTCCAAACTGCAGGTTTAAACCGCAAATAATCAGATAAACAATTTGTAACAAATCGCAGTAAGTAGATAGATATACTTACCATTTTGATTGTTTTAATGTAGGATTCAGTGGCATTTCAGCTGACGTGTACCCCATTCTTGTTTGAGATTTGTTTAAAGCCAGATCTTTTTTTGTGTTTTGCCCTTCCCCATGGTTGCTGCAAAGTAGCAGGTTTCCACAAAATTGCTACATTATAAAAAAATCATGCAAAATACACACACGCATACAAAGTGCTAAGTGCTTTCAAATATGTGAGTAATTTTCTCCAAATTTTATTCTAAAATATAGAGTACAAATAGGTCGATAAAGACTGCCTCTAACAGAATCATAATCTGGTCCCTAAAAGTTATGGACAGTTGGGTAATTTTGCATTAGTCCCATTTATTAATGTTCTTACTAACCAAATTTGATTACTTTGGCACTTCATATTAAGGAAAATAAAATTCATTACCATAACCATAACCATTAGGAGTCTATCAAAACACTCAGAACTGATAAGTCTAACTGCACATACAAAGACCCCTAGGTTCTCTCAAGTTTGACTTTCTTTTACCATCTGATTCTACGCATATGATACAGTCAATATTTTAGCTTTACTTCTTGTGAATTTAATTAATCTATGTGCACATTGTAGAGGATGGGAGGAGTGGTAAATTTGTTATTAGCGATGAGCAGTTTTACGATTCGCTCTTAGACCTTCCTACAATTTTAGAATCATACAAACCTTATGAAGACAATGTGATCAAAACAAAAAATGTTGACCAAGTAATCTGCATTTTAATACAGGTTTTTTCATATGCACGACATTGCTTCATATATTAGTCATCACAACTCTAAACTGAGGAGAGTGCATATGTTCCAAATAATGAAGGGATATCAACACGGTATTACCCCTCCAATGAAAGATGTTAGGAGATATTCACTACAATGCAACACGATGTTATATATGTTTTTTCTCAACATTATCATAGCATATGCCACTAAGTTATCTAAACCCCAAGATGTGGACAGAAAAACAACATAACAAACATGACTGTAAAAACGGTGCATACACAATTACGGGATATAAACTAAAAACACATGGTACCACGGAAATAACGAAACATAAAAAATAATAAAAGAACCTTATTTACCTTCAGTTGCACCTCTGATTGATCCCACACATGTAACAGCCACGTCACGGATAAATTTAAAGTACCAGCGGGAATTTGAGCCGCAAACTGCAATCAGAAAACTGTTTTAAAATAATTATCAATGGGACAAAATTATCGTCCAATAATGATCACATAATGAAGCAATAATATAAAGTTACACACAAAGTCACAACTCATTGATTAAGATAGTGTTAGTCTAAGGTTAAAAAAAAGAACAAACCCATTTCAGAACTCTGTACGTTTCTAGGATGCCTCATTTATCCATAATCAATCCGGCCCACTTGATCCGTAATCAGTTCATGAAAATCCTTGTAAGTTCTGTGCGAACCTTTTCCAGTTGTAACCGAAGTTTCCTGGGGCAATCGTCACCTTAGTTTTCTTGACAATTCCTTCCAACGTCCGCTGGAGTCACATCTCTCCAATCATTAAAGTCGTTATAGATTTCGTGCTACCACTTTTCTCTCTCGTGTTCAACAACCTGGTCTTGTCACTCTCTTCCATAAAAATTTGCTTCTTGATTTGCGCTTTAAGTACCTGCAACAATACAAAACAGCGGACTGAAATACGACATTACATCGTCATTAAGGTAAAATAAACGGAACGTAGTGATGGAACGATAAACTGAATGTAAGATCAATGAATTACTTAAATTTAAACATTCATAAGCTTATAGCTTCATTTATACATGTCAAGCTGTCTGGATGCAAAGATTTTTTTTTCAGAGTTTCCTTAAACAAACAAATCAATAAATACAGTAATTTCAAGATCTTTACTATACTATGAACCATATAGAAGCTTGAGTCTAAACCATCTTTGATGATCTTTTAGAACCGACAAAGGATGATGCATTGCCAATCTTTTTATATGACTTAAAAAATCCTGTCTAATGCAAGACCAGACCCTTATTTGTAAGAGTTAACTGGATTATCAGCAATTACACTTGTTAAATTATTGTGAAACAATCGTTCTATGTGATAATGCAGAAAAAGAAAGAAAACAAAGTGATGAACTTGTCCCTCTGTTGCAATACAATCAATGTATTTTACAATTTTTACCACAACACCAACCAACCACCAAGAAAGCATCAAAAAGGGTATCTAACCCGCCATGGCTGCAAACACCAAGCTCGTGGTGCTGCCCCGCCAAGGTGCGGTTTAATTTCCTCATTTCCCTATTTGTCTTCTCAAACATGTGCCAGTAAAACACGTAAACCCCAAATAACCATAACTTTTAAGTTTACCCGGCAAAACATCAACAAAGAGAAGCACTCGGCAAAATATGGGCCTCAGTAAGCTATGGTCCGATAAAATATAAATGCATAAAAATTATCTTTCACCACAATATACAGCTTATGAGCCTATAGCCATCGTCACACACACATCACCATCGTCGCACGCCATGGATAGCGGCAACGAAAGGATGGGTGGCATCGAAGAAGCAAATGTACATAGATAGTCAAATTGAGGGGAAATTCCACAAATATGAAAGCAATACCAAACAAATGTCTTGGCTGAAACCACAATATGGATACGGTTGCCTTGCCAAGCTGCGTCAAAAAATTATAA